>PVLA01010545.1:0-62344 GCA_004027455.1 Hydrochoerus hydrochaeris
TGGGGAGCAGGCCACTGGGGAGCAGCCCACTCTCACTCTGCCCACTGCCCTAGGGTGACCAGGACCCTAACTCTCTGATGTGTCCACCAACAGGGCACAGTGTGGCTCTGAGAGGCCCAGGCCAGGGCAGACGCAGAGGGCAGTAGGGCAGGATGCAGATGCAAGGCGCTGTGGACCTGAGGCCAGCAGGAAGGAAGTGGGATCGGTGTGCGAGGGAGTGGGACCCTGTCCTCTCCCAGTCTGGCTTTGCTCCAGTTTGGCCAAGGCCGTTCCACAGAGCCACTGTCTGAGCGCTTTTCCTGTGAGGCCTTTCTTACACCCTCAGCCCGTCAATCAGGTTGGCTACGACATGGGCTCCTGACCACAGCGGGGTCCTCAGCAGAGGTGACCCTGCGTGCCCTGCCCTGTGTGGGCTGGGCGGCTGTCTCCCACGATGTCCTTTCTGCATGGGTCCTGGGGGCCAGGCCCCTTCTCTGCTGCCCGTGCTGGGCCGGCCTCCCAGCCCGCAGTGCTCTGGGCCCACCTGCACTGGCTGATGCATAATTCCGAGCCGCGGCCCCAGGCGCAGGACGACACAACAGTGAGGCTTTTGCTTAGACAGTGTTTTTCCTGAGTAAAGCTTAACATTCAAACCGATTTATAGTTCCTTTGCATAGTAGATAAGTATCATAATAGTCTTTTAATAGATGACTCGGCGGAAACACATGCATTATGAGGTCAGTGCCACTGCAAATTATCACGAGAGGTACAAGTCAAGGTCCCAGCGCCCCACGGTGAACACTTACTACCCGATTATGCATGGTGCATAGTAGGTATTTAGAAATATCCGTTCTGCTTTATTGTATTATCAATAGGGTTTTGGATAAAATGCAACTTAAGGCTTTTAAAAAATATCTCCAAGTCTGACTTAACACTCAGTCATCCTGCCGACTCGGGAGTTCTGTCAGGGTGTTAACCCTGTTTTCACTAGATGGGGCGGTGTCGGCTAGCTGAGAAGGCATTTTGCTTTTCCCTAACGCTAGTTGGAAATAGAGATAGAGGGATGATGTACAGCTTCAGTTCTTTTCCCTTTCTTACATTTAAATACCTTTTATGAAATAAGAATAGTAATAATTCTGTGTACCTAGAGAATACGCCTAGGGTAATCCAGTGGTGCAGTATCTCCCTTCTATCTAAACGATAAGGGCCCAGAGATCGGAGGCAGATTGCTTGGACCACAGACCGGGCCGTTCCTTGGGTCCATGTTTCAGCGTCGAGATGTCAGCTAATACACAGTAACAGTGATTGTTACTGCCACTCGCTGAACGCAGGCAGCGATCCGAGCCCCGCGTTCGCCACTGGACACGTGGTTCTTCATGCCATCTTCAGGCCACTTTTAAAAGAGACGCCACTCGCGTGCCTTTTCCAGAGAATTAGGCCAGACCTGGGGAGCTTGGACAGCCCGACTCAGAGCCACCGGGTTAAGCAGCAGGCTGCGGGTTACAGCTGAGAAGAAGGCGCGTCGCGAGGCTGCACTTCCCAGCTGGCCACCTGGGAGAAGACCAAGGACTTCAGGGAAGAGGGGAGAAGCCCTGAGCACTTCTGGCGGCCTTTCTAAGTACGGCTGTTAACCTGTGAAGAGTTAGTGGTACTTGGATGGCACTTTTGCCCTTGTAGAGCTGCCCTGGCCCTGGCGGTCCTCTGCCAGGCCCCGCTGCTGCCGCAGGTGGGAAGGCGGGTGCCCCGGGCCGCAGCCGATTCAGGTTCCATGAGAGAATCAGTGCCTTTGTGCCCGCTCCCTCGGCCCTGGCTCCCCCTGCGTCCTGGAAACACCTAAGTGTTTGCCTACTTGACGGTGCCCTCCCGCTCAGAGGCCATGCTGCCCAGCTGCCCAAGTGCCCGATGGTGGCTTAGGAGCCTCTGTGCGTGTCTCAGCCGCGAGCCTGTCCCGGAGCCGCACCTCCGTACGGGCCTGGCGCCACCCTGCCCTCGCGCTCAGCTCTCCGTGGGGTCGAAGGAAACGCAGGGACATCTGACCCGGACAGCTTCCTAAGCACTGGCGTCGTCTTGAATTGTCCACGCACTGGGGAGACATTTAAGTGAGCCCAGGAAAGTAAGGGTCGGACCCTGAGATGTCCAGTGCTGTCTGGAACCAAGTGTCCAACTGAGGGGGCGCAGTGGGTTCTACTGGTCCCCCACCAGGATGCCCGGCCCTCTCAGTCCTGTCCCATCCGGGCCCAGGACAACAGAGCTCCTAGGCAGGAGGCTGAGTATCATGTCGGCACTGACGTTACTGCCGGTTTGTGCGAGGAGCCGAGGGCCAGAGGGCCTTTCCCATCCTCTGGAACCCGGTGCAGCAGCCGGTGACCAGCTGGCTCCCTGTCCTCCTTCTTTGATTTATTAAGATGTTTCCTTTTGGAATGTAAACTGGTCCAGCCGCTGCGGAAATCAGCGTGCAGTTTCTGCAGAGAACTAGAAACAGAAATTCCATTTGCTCAACTGTCCCCTCCCAAGAGAGCTAAAGGCACTGCACCACGGCGGTGCACCCACAGCCAGTGCACAGCGGCAGGCTGCCAGGGGCTGAAGTCCGGGGTGATGGAGAAATGTGCGTAAACACAAAGGAGTACTACTTGGCCATGAAGAAGGATAACTGAATCGCTGCGGGGCAGTAGATAGAGCTCAAGGCTGCCACGTGGAGTGAAATAAACCAGGCACAGAAGGTTAAACCTCACACGGTTTCTCTTTTATGAGAAATGCAAAATACAAATAAAGGAGAGTTGGCAAGGAACAGGAGGAACAGGCAGGTAGGCGTTTTGGAGATGGGAGAGGGACATGGGGAGAGAAGGGGAAGGAGGGGATAACATTAAAGGTGTGATATGTGTGCGAGCCGAGTCCCCCAAACAGATGTAATTATTGTGCATTGCAGACATATGTAAAGAAAACTCTGGGGGGGAAATAATAAAAGTCCTAAAAGGTTACATCTCCCTCTCAGGCCGCTCGTCTTCCTGACTCCTGGGAAGATGGACTGAGAGTCCTCCCTCCCCTCAGACTGTTTCATACTGTTTGGGGATTTCATGGTGCGTGACGCGATTGATTGTATTCATGCTCCTGTCACCTGTGAACCTTTTGAAGAAACCTTTTCCAACAGATGTCCCCTGGCTCCTTCATCCATGGCCCTCGCCCATTTCGCTCACTCCAGTCCCCAAGGAGGTACCTCAGCTCCAGCCCTCACCCATCACTTCCCACAGTCTTGCTGGGAGTGACTCCCTCATCTCGAGTGTCAACACCATCACGAGCCGGTGACTGTCAAGTCTGCTTCTTCCGCCCTGTCCTTTGTCCCGCACGGTGTCACTAAAGATACACATATCCCAAACCTGACCCAGCATTTCCCCTCAGAGACTTTTGCCCTGATTTTTTAAGATGTTAAATTTAGGCAGAGATGGACCAATGAGGCAGGAGGCAGAAAGGAGAAAGGATCCTGTTGGGGAGAACCGTGCGTGGAGCGAGTTTAGGGGCGGTGGGTTCGGCTGGCTCTGCAGAGGCCCGGCCCACCCGTCACGCAGGGCTGGACACTCACTGGGTCCCCATCTATGCTGCGGTGGATGCCACCTGAGCCCACCAGCATGGACAGGGACACTCCTGGAGCCCAGGGAGACGAAAAGAGCTGCGTGGCCAAAGCGATGAGAAACATTACTACATTCTATTTTTATTGTGTTAGTTTAAAATTCTTCTCCTCCCCCTCCTCTTCCCCCTCCTTTTCTTCCTCTTCTTCCTCTTCTCTTTTTTTTTTGGGGGGGGGGCTCCCAGGAATCAAGCTCATGACCTCGTGCTTGCCAGGAGACGCTGAGCTGCTGAGCAGATCCCTGGCCCTAAAGCTATTATCATTTACTTTTCTTTCACTGTCTTCCCCTCTGTCACCCGCCCATGTCGCACCACTTCCGAGCCTGTGTGTGCGGCTTTCTGCTGCTCCTTCTCGCAGTGCGGCTGCAGGGTGAGAGCTGCCCGCCCCACACCCTGCCCTGCTTCAGTCCCTGTCCCCTCACCGACTCCTGCCTCCTGCGTCTATTTTTTCTCAATTGTTTTTCTAAATTCTTCTCCTTTTCATTTGTCTCTCTTTAGCCTTTTCACTAGTATTAATCTCAGTCATGGAATCTTTTCCCGTCCCCATTTCTCACTACCAGTTTTGTTCCACTTCCCTGTTGTCCCTTCCTGAGTCACAGCTCGCCCTGACCATCCTGAGGACCCTTCTGTGCCCTCCCTGTACCACGGGGCACAGAAACAGCAACAGCAGCACCTTTGTTTTTCCCTGCCCACTCTGGCATTCGCTGGTCCCCGAGCGCCCGGGCTTTAGGTAACTGGTTCTGTGCATTCGTCCGAGTGCTGCCTTTCCCCGTCGGAGGAGATGCTGCAGTCACGTGTAGCGCACACGAACTGCGGATCAAGACTTGGTTACTGTGCTGCTCACGCCACAGCTGGGGGCTTTGCTCTAGGTTAAAGGAAGATCCCGAAGGGGGCCTCACGGTGTGCCCTGCCAGACTGCCCTGCCGACTAGCCTGTTACCCCTGCCCAGGGACGCTCCCGGCTCCGTGGAAGGCGGCGTGCCAGGGAGCCCGCCTGCCCAGTCCACCTCACTTACGGAGAGGGCCAGTGAGCGTTCCTAACCGCAGATCGCTGCTGGCCAGACCCCGCAGAAGGCCCGCAGCCTGGTGGGACGCAGTCCGAGACTGAGTTAGCCTCAGGATTGCGGCAGGGGGATCGGAGGAGCTGGGGTGTGGGCTCCCAGACTCTGCCAAAGCAACTACCCGGGAATCATTACGCAGTGTCTCACTGTACCGTTTAATCGTGTCCCCTTACAGTTTTAAACCGTTACACACGTTTCTTGATTTAGTTAGTAATGTGGAGCGATGCTCTGTCCCTTTACGGTTTCTTGCATTTGTGTGTTGGCTCCTTCGCTGGCTCCGATTGAACAGGTTTCCAGGGTCTCTCCTGCCTCTCAGCTCCCTGCCCGGTGTCTTCACCCCCACAGTCAGTGCTCACATGAGGAAAACAGAGCCAGATCAAACACGTACTGCTAGGAAAAATCTCAAGCCCTTGAGAAACAACAACAAAGCAGCCCCGAACCAAAATTAAGGAGGAAGATTACAGAGATGAGAGCAGAAATTAATGAGATTGAGACTCTAAAAACAGTAAAGAAATGAATGGAAGGGCTGGTTCTTAGAAGGAATAACATAGACAAGCCCTTAGCCAGACTCACCAAGAGAGAGAGAAAAGACCCACATCAATGCAGTTAGAGACAAAAACTCACAACAGACACAGTCAAAATCAAGAAGATTTAGCTACTTTAAAAATTATATTCCAACAAATTGGCAAATTTTGAAGAAGTGGACAATGGACAGATTCCTAGATACATACAAACCACCAAAACTAACCCAAGAAGACATATGCTTAACAGCCAACTGAGAAGCAATGAAATTATCACAGCAATAAAGAATCTACCACCTACAAAAGCTCAGCACCTGCCGATTTCTACAAAACCTTTGAGGGTGCTGTATCCCCAATATTCCTCAAGCTCTCCAAATAAATTGAAAGGGAGGGAGTGCTCCCAAATTAATTTGTGGAAGCCAGAATCACCCTGATCCTGATAAAGACCCAACTAACAATGAAAACTGCAGGCCAATCTCCTTAGTGAACATAGATGTAAAAATCCTCAATGAGATATTAGCAAACGGAAAGCAGGACATTATCAAAAAGATTGTACATTATGACCAAGTAGGTTTCATCGAAGAGACGCAAGAATGGTTCAACATATGTAGGGCAGTAAGTGTATGAAGGTGACATTATTCTGTACAGAGAAGACACAAAGAACTCCACCAAAACGCTCTTAGAATTAATATCCCGATTCAGCAATGCAGCAGGATACAAGATGAACACACGAAAATCATTAGCATTTGTGTACATCAATAATGAGCTGCATGAGAAGGAAATTCTGAAAACAATACCATTCACAGCAGCTTCAAGAGGAATAAAATATCTAGGCATTAACCTAACAACGGAAGTGAAAGACCTCTACTCAGAAACTACTGTAATCTTGTAAAGCAGATTGAAGAAGACATCAGAAATCCAGAAGATCCCTGCTCCTGAGTAGGCAGAACCAATACTGTTAGAATGGCCACAGATTCAGTGCAGGCTGGTAAGAATACAAACAGTGTCCTTTACAGATCCAGAGAAAATAATACTGAAATTCATATGGAACCAGAAGAGACCCAGAACAGCAAAAGCAATCATGGGGAGTAAGAGCAAAGCAGGAGGCCTTATATCACCTGACTCCAAGCCATGCTACAAAGCCACAGTGACAAAAAGGACAGTGCTGTAATGGAACCAGATACACGGACCAATGGAACAGAACCGAGGAGACAGGAACCTCCCAAGACACACTCAGCTACCTGGTCTTTGACAAACGGGACGAAGGCTGATGTCAGAGGAAAGCAGCCTCCTCGGCAAGTGGTGCTGGGAAACCTGGTTATCTGTGAGCAGAAGGTTGAAACCTTGCCTCCCACCACGTACTAAATTAAAATAAAAATGGATCAAGTTCCAAGTATTAAAACAGAAACATCGAACCTGCTACTAGAAGGTAAAATAAGTAAAACAAGACATAGGTGTAGGAATGGGTTTTCTAAACAACCTCAATTGCACAGGAAATAACAACAATAATCAACAAATGAGATTATAGCAGAATAAATCCTTCTGTGCTGTAAAAGGATCAGTGAGTAGAGTGAAGAGACAATCTACAGAATGGGAGAAATTTTTGCCTGCTACTCCTCAGCGGATTAATATCTAGACTATACCAAGACCTCAAAACCATTAAACCACGTAGAAGCCAAAACCCAGGCAAGAAATGGGCAAGAGAAAGGAACAGACACTTCACAGAGGAAGAAACACAAATGGTCAATGAATGCATGAAAAAACATTCAACATCTTTGGCCACTAGAGAAATGCAAATTAAATCACTGCTAAGATTCCATCTTAATCCAGAAAGAAATCATCAAGCAATCAAACAATAACAAATGCTGGTGAGGCTGTGGTGAAAAGGAGCCTCCTTCACTGTGGCTGGCAATGTGAACTAGTTCAGCCATTGTGGAAATCAGCGTGGAGATTCCTCAAAGACCAAAATTAGAAATTCCCTAAGGTCCAGCTGTCCCCCTGCTAGGCATCTTCCCCAAAGAGCCTAAGTCCATCGCACTGCGGTGATACACGCATCCCACTGTTTACAGCAGCACAATTCATAACAGCTAAACCCTGGAAGCAGCAGTCTCCCGTCAGCAGACGACTGGACAAAGAAAATGTGGTCTCTGTGTATGATGGAATATTACTCGGCTATAAAGAAAGACAAATTGCAGACATCTGCAGGGAAACGGATGCACCTGGAAACTAGAATCCTGGGTGAAATAAGGCGGACACACACGCTGAGACACGGGTGGCGTCTCTCACCTGAGCGAGGGAAAGTCTAAACAAAGAGAGCGATGGGGTGGAGGGACAGGAAGAAGGGGCGGGTCTCTTGCCATAGGGACGTGGACCAGGGGAGCCCGGGCGAGGGGGAGGAGGGGGAGGGGAGGTGGTGGAACAAAGCTGTGGCCTGTTCAGGGGCCCGACAGCCCCAGGGACCGCAAACACCGTGTGCCTCAACAGGAGCTAGAGCAGATGGCGCGGACGGAGTGGAAAAGGGGCCGGGGGCCGGTGGGGGAGCAGAGGGGGACGAGCCGTGGGATCACAGGACACCCTCCCAGGACGTCGGCAAACTGCATGAACTGCAAACATGTTCTAACAAAATAAAAATAAAAATACTTTGAAATCTGCGGGACTCCCCTTGCGCCCGGGGGCTCCCTTGGAAGCACAGCCGTCCCAGGGCTCCCTCACCGAGTGGCAGCTCTCCCTGAGGACTAGCCTTCTCCTGCCATTTCCAACTGCCTTCCAGCGGCCTCCCTCAGAGCATTTTGGGTCCTTGTGGTAGACGATTGACGGCCCCCAAACCCCAACAAAACTCGCACCCATCGCCGTTCCCGTGGGCTTCGTGGCTGTGAGTGCACCGACGGTCTCCAGGTGAGAGGTGCCGGGGCTCGCAGGCCACCCTGGGAGCACAGGTAGAGAGAGATCCAGGAGGGAAGGTGGGGACAGGACAGAGCCGAGGCGGGGGCGGAGGCTGGACCAACGCCCGCTCTGGAAGGGAAGCCGCAGAACCGGGAAGAGTCCATGGACACACTCTCCCTGCGGCCCAGGGCAGAAACGGGCCTGCCGCACCACGGTGCCGGTCTTGCACGTCTCACCTTCGGACTCCAGAGCACAGCAATCGTAAGGCGATGGGTCTGTTTGCTCCCAGCCTCCGAGCCTGCAGTGATTTGCTATGACGATGGTAAGACTCTAATAGTCTAGACCCAGCTCTCATGACCACACGTGCCGGTGGCTCCGCTCCCCTCCTGTCCTTTTCCTCCCCAGGCGGTGCTCTGCTCTCCAGCAAAGCTTCTGCTCCAGCGCACACACGGACTTCGCTGTGCTCTTGGGCTCCCCGAAAACACACTGCCTACAGCTGGCCTTCCTGAGGATCACTGTTTCCTGAAGACACCGGGACCCAGCTGTTCCTCAGGAAGAGGTTTCCTGCACACCGAGCTCGGGCTCCCAAGCCCTCACAGCTCTGTGCCTGCGTGGACACCCCTGCTTCCCATGGGCTATCAGGGCACTGGCCGCACCTCTCCTGACCACTCGTCCCTGCGGTGAATGATGTTTCCTTTGCGTTACTGCTCTCTGCTTCTTCTGTCTCTACTTGGTCAGATCATATGCAGCAAACCTAATGCTCATCAAGTTTAGGCTGACATTGGGAAATACATTGTCCTCCTGTTACTCCTCTGCTTAAAATCCTCAGGAGTGTCCCATTGCCCTTGTCGGGACCTTGTGGTGACACATCCCTCACCACTGGCTGCTGCCACCAGGTCGTGTCTGCTGGTTAACCTGCCACATCATCCCTTCCCTCCCAAACATGCAGCCTGAGGTTGCGCTGAATGAATTTCTTTTTCCACAAGAGTTTGGTCATCAGTGTCACTCCCCTTAAGACTTCTTTCATGCCGTTCCCCCAAGAAGTAGTTGGTGCCACCTTCCTCACTGTCTGATCATACCTGGGACCTTCGGCTGTTCTTGGACCTGGCGCTTCTTGCAAAGCCTTGCTCTGTCCAGCACCCTTCACCCCATCTCAGCATGCAGAAAGCAACCTGTGCTTTCGTCCGCCTTAGAACTGGCCACACCTCATTTAGCGTCTCTTCAGTTACCTCTTTCTCCCACTGCCCATCGGCTCCTGGAGGGAAGACCATGTCTCTTGCCTTGGAAGTTCCAGTGTATGACACAGTCAGTAATTAATTACTGATGAGTTAATTATCAACCAATCAACCAAATATAGATTTTTATTCCTAGATGTACTATTGCCCTTCTCATTACCTTCACAATCTGTGGCTCCTCCCCTGTCCTAACTTAAACTAGACTTTAACATCTGGACTAACTAATGCCTCAGTCAGGTTTATTAGGTGGTTCATTTGATTTGCTCATGTTAGCACTGTCTGTTATGGTTATGCTGGTTTAGGGACAAGATGTCTCATCACCCTCAGGCCTCCAGCCCTTGTGACCACCCAAGGACTCCTGTGTGATCTGTCCTGGCTCACGCTCAGATACAGTGAGGTCTGTGGGGTTCCCGAAGCCTCGCAGCCCTGCCCACCAGGAAGTGGAGAAGCCAGGAGCCAGTGCACCCACCATGCACCCCCGGCAGCCTGAACCCCTAAGAGACAATGATTCAGAGTCTTCTTGTCCAGCCACAAAGAGAATGGAGACGACCAAGAAACCCAGCGAGCCCTCTGACCGCAGCAGCGGGACCGGAGTTGGTGTCCCTGTGAGGAGGCCCTGTCTGTGCCTCGCAGGCTGAGGAAAGTCCTCCTTTCCTGTCACACTGCCCCAGCCTCAGTGTAGGCTGTCACTTGATGGACAACAAAATGTTCTATGAATTCATTAGTGTTTTAAAGCAAATTCATTAATTACTAATCACAGAAGAAATGTACATGTTTTTAAAAATCATGGCACATCAGCATAAAATACAGCTAAGCACATGGAACTGCCAGGTTGCAGTGCCGCCCAGGTTTGAGGGCTGTCTGCAGTCAGGAAACCATCAAGACCCCTGCATTTATCACATCCAGTTCTGCTCGGTTAGCTAAGTCTCGGTTGCTAGTTAGAAGAAAATGTCTCACCTCGTGATCACATAAAGCCTTAATACAACATTCTCTGTTGTAAATACTGCGGAATTGCTGGTATTTGGGGGAAGTAACCTTCATATTGTCCTCTACGAGATGCTTCATGTGCATAACCATATTACTACAGACTGAGAAACAGTGCGGCCAAGTGATCTGTTTATTATTATTTACATAAATATTTCTCAAACTTAGTCATCCACGGATCAGTGACCCCGCGTGAAACCTGTTGGTCTCTCAGGAGCGCTGGTCTGAGGAGCTGTGCCGATACTTCCTCGGGAGCAGGACACGGCTCCCGGGCACCACCTCCATGGGTGACGGCAAGTACTGTGGGTTCATCCCCAAGTAGGAAAAGGGCTGTGTATGATGGTCTGCACGGCTTTGATCTGGAGATGTGGCCACCCGCAAAGACCCATGCTCACCGAACCTGATTTAGGATATCGTGGCGATCCTAGAAGATCCAGCCGACCTCCAAGTCACAGTCCAGGGCAGATCCTCCTGTCCTGAAGACATCGCCACCTCTGCACCATGTCAGACGCTGACCATCAGGGACACAGTTCACACAGGGAGGGGGGTTTGACACCAGGAAAGAGCAGCTCAGACATGTGAGGTGCCACCACCCATGCGGTGTGTGGAGCTCTCTGGCTGAATGCACCTTCCCTGTGTCCAGCACATGCTTACCTGCTGAGGGCACCAGCAGACATCTGCGTGACCCAGGCCTGCTCCGGGCGCACCAGCGATGTGCGAGCCTGGAGGAGACGTGTGCCACTCCGCGGGGTGCAGCCTGAGGTCAACAAATTGGAAAAAGCCACAACTCACCCTTGGGAGGGATTAAGTGCACTGACATCTTCCAAATTGATTTACCTAGATCAGATCACATGTTAATGAGGCAGGCGAGCTACTCTCCTTCACTGTTCCTATTCTAAATGCAAGGACTTTTTGACATTAAACATGCAGGGCCGTGAGTCGCAGTGAGTGACACTCACCCGGGCTGGTCCAGCTCCTCCGAGTCATTTATAAAGCTGCCATCCAAACTGCACCAAGACCTGGACGCTGAAGAGCCCACCCCGAGGAATAAAGTGGGTTTTCTTGTTCCATTATTCACACCTCTGAATGGATGTGCGCAAACACTCCCAGCCGGCAAAGTGAGTGCACTTAGATTTCTTCTGGGTGCAGACAGTCCCCAGGGCACTAAGAATTTCTATTATCTGAAGGGTCTCCTTGAGAATGTCTTCTTTGCTTTCCAAGGCTGCCTCCTCAGTAAAAGCGATACGCTTTTTGTGCCACAGGTGAAAAAGCTCTGCATCTCCACTTTGCCCGCACTGCGAGCTTGGGAGGGAAGAATTCTTGATGGCTTCTCACTGGTTGGTGAGCTTTCTCGATATCAGGAGGCCACGTGTAGGCCTATAGGAAACTCATGGCTACCAGCACGTGCGTATGATAACTCATGCACACCAAACGCTCAGACTGAGCGTCTGAAACCTTCTGCACAGGCCAAGAAGGACAGAAATCAAGGGCCAGGTAAAAGCTCCGTGGGTGTGGCGGGCACTGCTGAAACTACTCAACTCTGCTGCCTTTGCCCGGAAGCATCTGGAAAGGATCAGGTATGACTGTGATCCTATCAATTTCCCTCTGTGGACAACACTGAAACGTGCATTCTGCCCAAGCTTTACATCTTCCAAATTGTTACTCTTTTGATTTTTTAAACAGTTAAGAAATGTAAAAGTCACTCTAGGCTGGCAGACAGTGCTGAAGCAGGTGGCTGGTTTGGTCCACAGGGCATAGATACCAACCTCTGTTGTAACCTACAGGTTTGGAAATAAGACACACATCTCATTTCAAGCTCTTTATTGACAGAAACTCATTCTACTTTGTTGGCTGAGATCAGTACCTGTGAAAATACATGTACAGAACAATTATCGCAGGGTGTAAATTTAGTTTGATTTTGTAGAGTAAGAAGGAGAATATTCAGAAAGAAAACACCAAGAGACACTTTTCTATTTGCCTTACAAAAATGTCCTTTGAGAAAGATTGATATTTTTTTTTCCTTACACTTTTACTACTCTTTGAGTTCAATTTTTCCTAGGACAGTGATTCCAATTTCCTAATGGATCATGAATTTTGTTTTCTAACAAAGAAATATGCATTATTCAGATTCATTAAAAAGCCCATAATAAAAATTACTATTTCTGATTACAAAAGTGCACTTGCTCATTTTAAGACTAGTAGGCAGACGTATCAGCGCACAGATTACTTCCAGCTCGGCCGACTACCATTGCAAACCAGGAGACATTTTATCCTTTTTCCTCTGCTGGTGCCATTTGAAAACAGTTTCTCTGTTGTTGAAACAAATGCTGAATAAAATGCTTGGCTTCTTGGTTTGTAATCTCACAGTTTAACCTTGCGTGTAGGTCTGGGTGAAGCAAAGTTCTCCAGCTCTATATATTTATTGGTAAATGTTGCCCCATCGCTACTTGGAAATCGGCTTCCATCAGAGTGGCTGAAGTCTGCTCAGCAAACAGCTCAGCTCCGAGGACTGCAGTCGGACAGCAGCCGGTGTCCCCGATTCCTGCATCTATACCGAGGCCGGCCCCAGGGTCACCCACTCGGTGGAAGGCGCCTGTGGCCTGCACGGTGACCTTGGGCAGTCAGTCTATTAGCAAATTCTGTCACAGGCTCACTGGCATCTGTTCTCACAAGGCCATCCTCGGGTCTCTGGCTTCCTGGGACCTCTCGTTCTGTCGCTCCCACTCCACGGGATAGGAGCAGTGGGAGCCAGGCTGAGGAGCAGGCCTTTCTTAAAGCAAATTCAATCCCTTGAAGAAAAATAACAATTCTTTGCCCTCAGATCCCTTTGCTCTGCCCCCAGCCCACACCCCCAAATCAGCCAGGCCAGATGTTTGTGAAACTGCAGTTTCCGCCATCAAAAGTACAACATTTACCATAGCTTTTATCAAAGATTTCAATTCCCCTCATCTTAAGGAAAATGACCCTTTTATTTTGTTGTGGACATAAAATTATGGCCCTGGGAAAATTGGAAGCATTTCTGTTGAGGGAAATCAATTTTCTCACTGCCATATATGACCAACATGTCACAGTCATCACCCAGATAATAACAGTAAAGCAGCAGTGAAATGGCTGGTAATACTGGCTTTAAAGTGGGACAGACAGAGGCCGGACAACTCCCGCCCTGCTCTTTAAAGTACCTTTGCAAAAAAGGAAAAAGAAGAAAAACCTCCCAGGGTTATACTTTGCTCTTTAATTCTCTGCCTTCCCGCCCCACTTTCTTCCCTGTGCCCGCGCTCGCTAGAGTACCGTCTTTTATTTTGTGTGCTCATAGGCCAAAGCATTAATGAAACTGCAGAGAAGCCTTCTTCCTGGAAGAGCGTAAGCACTTTATGTGTAAACCACGCTGGCTGGCTCCTTTTCAATCACCCTGTTAATGGGTGGCTAATTGTCAAAAGATGTGACTGGAGTGAGATGACCCAAGAGTGTGTTTAGGTGGAGGCAACGGGAAAGCACAGAAGCAGCCTTCATTTGGACCCTGCAAACAAAAGGCAGCATCAGTGCTGACCTCCGGGTGTTAATGGCTCCTCCGCTCCCCTGCGCCGCCCCGCCCCTGCTTCCCGCTTCCCGGCAGAGAGTGCATTAGCAGAACTCTACAGTTACACACTGCTGCCTGCCTGCCTCCCTCAGCCCGGAGAAGCCGCCTCGTGATTAAACGTTCTTTGGACAGGCACATCCCGAGCTATAAAAGTGCCATTTTCATTTCAGGCAGGCTTTCAGAGACATCCAGCCGTGGCCGCCAGCACAGAAGGCGAGAGCCACCCAGATGTCACAGCGGCCCTTCAGAGGACACCCAAAACCCGTCTCTTTGGGGGAAGTTTGGTTCTCATGGGCGAATGTGGAAAAGGAAATTGCAGTCACGTAGGTGAAGTCACACTGGAGGAAATGGCAGCAAGATTCGTGCAAAACTTCAGATAGTTTCAATAACTTGGCCTACTGCCAACAAAACAAAACTTGTTGTGAGGGAACAGGGGAACCAGAGGGGGAACTAACCACAGAAATCCGGCGGAAGGGGTCTCAGGGCTCCAGTGATGTCCTGCAGGTGATGCCCAGAGTGGCCCCACGCAGGCCTGGGTACGATCTCTGTGACAGCAAGCAGCATTGGACAGACAGAGTGTGGCACATACACGACAGCTCGCCATGCAGCCATCAGAGATAACGGCCTGGAATAAAGAGATAATGCTAAAGAGACTGAAATATACCCTGTGGGTTAAGTAAAATGATGATAATGTATCGCAATGGAAAAATGAAAGCTCAGGGAAAATATCCCCAAAGGAAACACAGCAGAATGCTACGGATGCCTCAGCAGAGTTGTGGCTGACGCGTGTTTCCTCTTACTGTGAAACTGATAGTGATTTGGGCTCTGTTGATTTTAAAACAGCTGAAGCAAGAAATAAAAAGTAGGCAAAAATAAGCCCCCAGAAGCCTTTTCTGATGTACAAGAACATCACTCAGAAAGTGACTTTCCCCAGATCCACATTTCTCCGGTGTTTAGATGCTGAGTTGGGAATTAATGGTCCCGTCCACACCACAACACCCCATCTCGTCGTCCACCTATCTCCTGGATGCCCTGTGCCTCTGGGTCTTGGTGTCCACAGAGAAGGTGACTGGAGCTTAAACTCCTAGATGGTGGCTGATGGGCTAAGACTTCAGAGGAGTAAAGGCCAGCTGGGCGCAGGGACAGTGCAGGTCAACTTCCCCATTTTGCAATAATCTTTTCCCCCAAACCTGCCTTTCCATGTACGCTGGGTGAGTACACAGTCCCTGGCGAGCTTATTTCTAGCTAAATCTCTGTTTAAAGACGAAGAATGGTTCAAGGAACTTATGGCGGCCCATGTCTCCTTCACACTCCCCGCATTGGAGGTGCTGGGAGGCCAGGGTACAGGGGCCACTGCAGGAAATGCCACGGAGCAGTGGGACGGCCAGGGAGGCTGTCCCCTTCCTCATGGGTAGTGGCAGGGCACGTATGCTGGAAATTATCAAACTCAGTGGCTTATTGGAGTGGAATGGTTGGGTGAGAGGTGTTCAAAACACACTTCCTGTCAGTAAAAGCGCATCAATAAAGATAAATCAATGCCTGCTTGTTTTCTAGGAATCCGCCTCATACTCAGCAAACACCCATTATGCTGCATTTCTGAGAGGCCAACCTGGAAAAGACGCAGTTCGGGCCCGAGTAAAATACCTTGAAAAAAGGCATTATGTGGAGATGAATCACCATCCTGGACCAAACCTGAGTCACAGATTAGCTTGGACTTAAATTCAAAGTAAGTGATAACTCATGATCAGCATTAGCAAAACAAACAGAAATACACCAGTACGGGGAGATCTTGGAATAAATGAAATGACTAAAACAGAGAAGTTGAAGGTGCAGCTTTGAAGGAAGGGAAAGGTGTTCCTCCGTAACTGCCGTGAATTAGGCTCTGCGGTGCGCCTGCGGGAGGGGATTGTGAGCAGATCGCACTGCCGTGGTGACCTTGAGTTTGTTACCTCTTCCTTGACATTTGTGCGGCTTTGGCTTCCTGTTGCAGCCCTTGCCTTACTGGGCCTAAAGGAGGGGGGATGTGGGAACCAAAGGAGAAACTGGGCCTGGCCTCTTGCAGGCCACTCAGCACTCCCGAGTGCACCCTAGAGTCACACATTGCCACCCTGGCCCCTCCCTGCCCTGACTCTGACCAGGTTCCTGTCCCAGTGTCCTGATGTGCTTCCCGTATCCACAAAATGCTGTAAGCATTCAATGTATGCACTTAACCAGTGTCTCACTGTAAATGAACTGATTTGTATCACTAATATTTTTAATTTGCACTTGTTCACCAGCTGAAATGTCTCCTGATTGAAAATCAATTGCCAGCCCTGGCACCTGCTGCTTGGTGACAGAATGGACACGGTGTCCCTTGAGCACCAGGTCTACAGGTACAGCAGGCTGTGGCCTTCTGTCTCCGCTTCACAGGTTGGGGCACATAACCAGCGGTGTGGTCCTCTTGCTGTGTGGCCTGCGTGTGAGGGAGAGGAGCTTCAGGAAGGTGCAGCACAGGGCTGGGCGGCTCTCCTGACTCCTCTCCGGGGCTCCGTGGGAGGCTCAAAAACCACTTCAGCACAGAGCACTGGGCAGCCACTGTGCCCTGGCTCTGCAGAGCAGAGGCACCTGCTGTCCTGTGCAGTGACAAGCACCCATGTGATGGGCCCAGGGTGCTCACAGCCCGCAGCCCTGGACAAGTTACCTGGCTTGGCAGAGCCTGGGTTCCCTCATGTTGTCGTCTTCCAGGAAAAATGCAGACGACCCCAATATCCCATCTCCCGCTTCTGAACTTGATTGGCACAGTTCTGAGTTTTCACGGAATTACTTTTCACTTCTCTCTTTAGAAAAGGGCAATGCCACCAGTTCTCGGGGCCTGGGGTCAGCCAGGCTGACCTAGGCTTGAGTTGCAACGCTGTTACTGACCAAGCACGGATTGCTCAACTTCTTGAGCCGCAGCCTCCTCGTCAGTAAGAACCATATAATTATATGAAACGTAGGGCGCACAGAACAGAGACGGGGCCCACTGCTTGCGCCCCACGAGCCTGTCTCCGGGCAGGCCTCCCGGGGACCCCATCCCTGCGCTGCCCAGAGCAGGGCCGCCTACCCACGCTGTCCTCTGAGCTTGCAGGCAGCGTGACCACCGCGTTGTTCCTGTCACTCCCTGGCTGCGCGCAGCAGCTGACCCGGCCGGCGCCCTCTGCACCGAGCTGGGAGCGGAGAGAGATGACCCAGACTGGGTTGGGGCCGGGACATCGGGAGTCCCCGCCACTGTACTTCTGCAGGACTCAATGGTTATTGGTCACTGACCATAGACAGCACTTAGGGCATCGCCCAGCGTGACACGTGCCTCACGGAGCTCATGGCCCAGTGCCACCCCAAGAGATGGTCCCGGGAACCTAAGTGCACATGTGCCGACTGCCTGGCAGACACCGCATGCATGCGTGTAAGACTCCTTTGATCTGGGGTGAAAGAAAACCCAGTTTTCATTCAAGAACAGTAGAACTGCAAGCTGCTGAGGTCACACATATACTTTTCAGATATGTGTGAACATTGCCTATTAATTATACGCACTAAAACGGGGCGTGCAAATGTACATATATTCACACCTTCATCTGTCATGCTCAGAGTTCAGTGGGCTCCACAGACTGGACACAGCAGCAAGCAACTCGGACTGAGGCACAGGCCCTCTGCCCGCTGGGCCTGCCTCTCGGGTATCTAGCACCTTGTAGCTCATAGCAGGAGGTGGGTTTCTTCTTCTTGTATGTCATGCAAAGCAATCCTATTGTGCAAATTAGAAGGGGCCAAGAGACGGAGTGGGGAGGGGAAGCAGAAGAAAAAGAGTCTCGACATGTCAGGGGCATGCACCAGCTCCACGCAGCCACTGGCGCCCTCAGGATGTGTTCTAACGCGCACTAATCAAAATAAGTTTTAAAGACAATAAGTAAAAAATAAATGAAATAAATTACTAAAATTTAAACAGAATCTAAGATCATACCGTGCAGGTTTGAAAACATTTTCCTGTCAAACTGCGACTTACTAGTGGATACACTGGTCACACACCCGCTGAAGTTGTCCCCCTGGGAGGGGACTCCCGAGTTCGAGTTGGTTAGAGATCCCTGACTCCCCACCAGGACCAGGCCTTTGTACCAGCATCCTGAGCTTGGAGGTTTCACCTCCGAGCGTGAACTCATTCACTAGAAAATCCTTTGTTTGACTGAGGCCCAGCTACTCGCTCCTCAGCTACACAGCTAAGTAAATGTGCGACCCAGACAGTCAACATCACTGTCTAAAAATCTCTCCCTCGGACATATTAGTACACATTTGTCATCGGAGAACTGCAGACTCACATATGTCCATAAATATTTGGTCTTGCTAGACCCAGGATGACCTCCCTGAGAAACAGCAGGGGAAAAAATATCTTATCTCTGTCCTTGGACAACATACAATGAAATGAAGGGAAAGTTTGAATGTGGTCTCTGTTTCCCTGAAAACAAAATCATTTCACTCTGGTCAATCAATAACTCTCCATGGTCCATGTGCATCCCGGACTCAGAAAGAGGTTATCGGCCATAACATTTCTTAGCATTTTCATAATGTTATCAGGAATTAAACCGTAACATTTATCAAATATTTACAAGGTGCGTGGGACACAGCCCAAGGTAAACACATGAATCTGATAATATCTAGGCTGCATTTTCAAACAGATGCAAAACAATCTCAGAAATGTTTGCCTTTCAATGATACATTCTCCATCATGTAAAAATTTAACCACTGCGGTGTTCTGGTGACAGGTGGGGTGGGTCACACAAGGTGGAATGCCTTGCAGGTGAAAGGTCAGTTCCAGTCCGATGACAGAGAAGGCATCAGGCAGCTCCCCACAACCAGGAAGCGCATGCATTTTCTAAGTGAACATGGGAAGATTCAAGTATTATGAAATGGAAAATGTGGAACGAATCTTATTTGCTTCCATTGATTAACTACCAAAGGCATGTCCTAAAGCACACACTAAAAACAATCCCATCTTCCTCTGGTCAATACTGTTCTACTTTGTGTGGTGGTTGGTGGCATTTCTCCAGGTTCTGCAGGGACAGAGACCTTGGCTTCCCATCTGGGCTCATCCGGGCAAGAGTCACCTGTCTTACGGCAGAGGCTGTGTTCCAGTAAGTACAGGTGGTTGAGAAGAAGAGAGGAGAGGGGAACGGAGGGGAGGGGAAGGGAGGGGAAGAGAGGGGAGGGGAGGGGAGCGGAGGGGAGAAGAGGGGAGGGGAGGGGAGGTAAACAGGAGGGGAAGCAGGTGGGAGCTTCATGTGGGAGACAAGATCTTCCAAAGGCACCACTGGAGGAGAAACCCCAGCCACAACAGCCCAGCCCACAGCCCTCTGCGTGGGAAACCCCTCCTGTCTCTGTCTCCCTTCTCCTGTCCTCGCCATGGGATGGGGCTCCTAGAAAGCAGCCGCTTTGACAGGAGAGGAAGGTGTGGGGAGGAGTCGTGGGGGTTCAGGACCACGAAACAGCCCTTCTGAAGCACAGAAAGGTTTTTAGAGTGGATGGTGGTGGAAAGGCGTTTCTTTCTTTTGCTTTGTTTGGAAATAAGATTGGGCTCATCCTGTGGCACCAGAACACGCAGTATTTCTTTTGAAAATAAAATCTCTGGAGATTACACAGTGCGAGAAGAGGAATTGAGGGGTGAAGAGAACCAGAACTTGAACATCAGTTTCAGTGTTCCGCCGTGTATGAAATACTACAGGTTAGGAAATGTATTTTTATTTACATGTGTGACAGAGTAACAAAATAAACCCCACCACCAATGTTACCGAGGAGGCTGTGACACTGAAGCCACATGGGGGTGCTCCTGAGTCCTCGCCCCTGGAGGACGGGGGTGGGTGTGGGTGGGCTCTTAGGATGAATCGCTTCCCGCCCTGGGCACCCACTCATCCATCTGCAGCTCTGGGTTTGCAGCTCCAGGACGCGGCTGCCGACATGATCAACGCGGGCTCCCAAAATAACAATTTATTCTGCCCAGAGGACTCTGCACCCGGAGTCTCGGCCAGACAGATGGGCCCAATTACATCCTCTCTGCTGCTCGCCTCCGGCAGCCTAGGAGTCGGGGCTTTTGGTGTTGTTATGATTCGAGCAACAAAACGCCGGGAAAGAAGACCATGCTGTGAGCAGCGACGCCAAGATGCATCGTCCGGGCTGGCGGAGCGAAGCACAAATCCCGATGGTTTGCTCTGCTCAGAACGCCCTGCTGGGCAGATCAAACGGGGGAGGCCGAATCCTTGAGTGCATCCTCGCAAATGTATCCATGTTCTCCTGCAAGGACCCCAAAAGAGCCGGCCCAGCCCCTCTGCCACATGCCTTGCTGTCCTCTGCCGAGAACAGTGATTTGAGAGCTCATGCACCCAGAGCAGTGGGAGACAGCAGAGAACCCGCACTGCCTCTGCCTCCCAGGACCAACCTCTCTGCCTCTCTACCTCAATGGTTTCGGGGTTCTTTCCCCTCCTTTTCCCGGATGACTCAGGCTCAGCATGGATGTGCCTGAGCAGGTGTGTGCTGCAGACTTCTTTCAGTGGACACGGCTCAGGATGGGCACCCTGCAGAGGTGACAAAGGAGGTGGCCTCCTTCTCAGAGCGAGGCCGCACTGCCCGTCCTGAGGATGGCGCCCAGGAGAGGGGTGAGGGGCTGCAGTCTGCACCCACACTGCTGGGCACCCAGCCAGCGCCCACACCTTCTGGCACCTCCTGCTGGGCCGCTGCTGGACACCAGCACGTCCAGTTGCTGTGGAAGAGATGAAACTGCGACCTGCAGGGGACAGGGAAGGAAAACGTTTCCCGGAGAGAAAGAAGCGCCGTGGAAGAAGACTGCCACCGTCATCTTTTTTTTTTTTTTTTAATAGTAACTTTTATTAGTGCGTTTGCAGTACCCAGTGACCACACGCACGCGTCACGCTGGGCAGGGCCGTCACACCTCACGGTGCCTTCCCACCCCCTCGCCCTCTCCCTCCACCCCTGCTCCTCACCCCCCTCAGAAGCTCTGCTCCCCGATCTCAGTCCCAGCCCCTTGCGGCACAACCCGCGTCAAACAAGCTTCTGAGAGTCCCCAGTTCCCGCAGGGCCTCTCGATCCCGGGAGGCTTAGCCCGACGACAGAGCCACAAAGCATGCAGAGAAGCCCACAAAACTGAGCCCCAGCACTCAGGGGAGAGGAGCCGGCCATGGGCCAGGCGCGAGGACCTGCCCGCTGCTCTTGCACAGTGGAGACCTGCTGTGGCCCGATGTCAGCCGGCAGCTCCACAGGGACTCAGGTGTGGCATCGCCCATGGAACAACGCCCATCCGAGGACCAGATGCTTCTGACTCATGAAGGGCTGTAAGAGACAGATCTCTACAGCCCACTTTGCTGAGGTTTGGTTCTCTGACACAAAACCAGCCCTGTTTGTTCCTTGCTTTGCTCACCTGTTACCGGGTCTGACTGCATCTGGTGTGGTGAGAAGCACTGAGTCATGGTGGGGATGAACCGGCCTCCTCCAGCTCCCGGTGGCAGTGACAAGGCCCCTGGGCCACAGGCTTAGCACCCTGGAAGCACACTGGTTGGAAGGTGGGCGTGGGTGGCGCAGGCACTGTGGGCCATGGGTGTCGAGCCTGGCTGGGAGAGGACCCCGGGAGTGAGGACCCCGGGAACCAGGGCCCTGTGCTGCCCAGCAGGTGTCTGAGGCTGCCGCCGTGCTGGAGAGAAGAGGGCGCTGAGGGGAGAGGCAGGCAGGCACAGTCAGGGACAGCTCACACCAGCCCCAGGGGAGGGTCGCGGGGCTGTGTGGCACAGGAGGTGGAGAGGGGAGGAGATGTGGCTGGGGTGGGTGTCTCCAGCTGCAGTGGCCACTTGGGAGAACAGGTAGCCAGATGAGGCAGGAAGGACCTGGAAGGAGAGGCCATCTCGCCCTCGAGCATCAGCCCATTAGTTCAGGAAGCTTGGAATCTTCGAGGTAAACCAGACCCTGCTCTTACTGGGGTTCCTCTGCTTATGTCCCCCCAGTCCTTCCTGACCACTCCGTCCCTTCACTTGGTCAGCAGAGGATTTGCCTCAGTGACTCGCATTCCAAAGTGACTGACAACCTGCCTGAGACCCTTCCTCAGGGAAGGCTGAGTGCAGTGCCCAGCTCTTCTCACGAGGGTACTTGTTAGGAGTTTCATCTGAAATAACGGGGGGGCAGGAGCGGAGGGCTGGGGCGCCTGAGACCGAAGCAGGCTGGTGCGCTGCAGCGCTGCTCAGTGTGCCCGATGCCCGACTCCTCTGCAGTTAAGATATTTGTGCAGGAAACCAATTCAGGTGCTGTCACTGGGACACTTGTCAGATTTCAGCCAGGACAACAATCATGCAGAGATGAAAGGGCCAGAAAGGGTTTACATCACCTTCCCTCAGGTGTGCACTTACGCAGCTTCTCTGGCACTTTCTCTTGCTACAAAGCCACTAATCCTACTGGGTGAGGACCCCATCCTCAGGGCTACCCTTTACTCTCATTTTCTTCTAAAAGCCCTATCTAGACATAGGAAGTGTGGAAAACGAAGATTATGTCTAGATGTTCCCCCAAAGCCTCCTATGTTCAACAGCAGAGCTTTTGGGGAGGTGACTGGGTCCTGAGTGTGTGACACGGATTAGTGCACGGATGAGTTTACAGCTAGGCGTGATGTTGGGAGTGAAGCCCAATGGGAAGATGGCTGGCTGGGGCGAGATCTGCAAGGGTCTGCACCCTCCTCCTCCTCGATCTCTCTCTACTTCATGCCTACCCTGCTATGGACTGTTTCTCAGCGGATCCCCGCTGCCTTGGAGCTAGCGGACTGTGGACTGAAACCTCTACCAAATGGGAGCCCAGATACACCTGCCCTCCTTCGCACTGTGGGTGTTAGGTGTGTCTGGGGACAAGAGAGAGACTAAGACAGAGTTTCGCCCATCAGTTCAGAGGATGCAGGACCCCGCCCAGCACAGGGCAGCACTGAGGGCCTTCAGTTTCTCTAGCCACTGTTCGCGTTCGCTGTCTCCTTTTGTTTCCTTAACCCTCACCCATAGTCTTAGCAGGCAGGCAAAGTTCTCTCCATCTTACAGTGATGGAAAATGCAGTTGCAAGAATTTAACAGAGTTTTTAAGCTGCTCTTAAAATTTGTTGGTGACTTCGAATTAAAACCACACCTCTGTCTGCCACCTCCAAGTCCCTGCTACGGCAGCTGGGCTTCAGGGCTCCGCAGTGCTTCCTTGGGTGCCCAGAAACCAATGCTGCCCAGGATGCCCTGTTTTGAGAGGCAGCGTGCAGAAGAGGCAGGGCGAGGATTCCTCTAGGTCAGTTTAGGGAAGATGATTGTCAGCCCTCAAGGAACAAGGTGATAGAGGACAGGGCAGAGGGACCTACTGGGACAATCACGGCATGGCCTGCTCTGAGCAGGAACTGGGTGCACACCATGAGCGGGGCGGAGCGGTACCCCAATGTTCCCCAAAGTCAGTGACAAACACCAGCACAGAGGCATGAGAAAGAGCCCAGTGGAGATTATGAAACAGACTGGTGGGGTGACTGGTGGGTTTACACACACCACCGCGTTGCTGCCCTCTCTGGTCTCACAGACCAGGCTGTTGTGAAGTTGAGTGTCTGGAGCCAGCTGGCCCTCGGTGACAGCACAAGGGTACCCTGTCACCCTGTGTGCCATCAGCTTGGTGGGGAAAGTAAACTGAAGCCAGGGCTCCTCAGAGCGTTTGCAGAGCAGGGGTGAGGCTCTGAGCCCCCTTGTTCTGCACCTGCCCTCGCCTGGATGGTCCCCCTGCACCTAGAGTCCACACTCATCCTCAAACGCAATCCTCAGGGTGACCTCGCCAGGCCTGATGTCCGGGTGAGGAGACTGATGTCAGAGCAGGGGCTGAGCGATGAGATCCACCCATCCCCTGGGCCTGGCGGAGGCTGGGCCTGCACCCCGACACGCAGCCTGCAGCGCTCAGCCGCTCACCGGAGGAAGACGCGCCACAGTGTCTGTGCAGTGCTGGAAAGCATCTCCCAGCTCTGGCTCCCGTGGTGGCACGTGTTTTAGAGAATTATCAGATGACCCCTGGTTCAGTGGTGACAGAGAATTATTTTCCCTCATTGGGTACTAGTCCTGAAGCATCATATATACTTTGCAATCTCCACTTGCATCCTCTACATTTTAAAATAACACACATTTACGATATAAGAAATACAGAGTAAAACCGAACAAGAAAAAGCAACAAGCACACTCATGTCATTAGGAACACCTACCTCTGTTCCGCAGAGCTCTTCGCTACCATAGAACCTGCACTCTGTTCCCCAGACAAAGGGGCGCCCTCCCCATGCGCCTTCCTAGGCTCAACGGCACCCCACCTGGAATCGCAGGTAAGACAGGCTCTCCGTTGTGACCAGCCAACAAAGCCCCAGCAGGGCCATGCCTGGCCCTGTGAATCAGAAATGAGGTGACACCTGATTTCAAATACTTTTATCCAACAACTGTTAGCTAAACCTAAGCGTCAAGTTCAGCCTGCCAAGGATGACGACTTTGTCCCTGACTTCTGGTTGTTCAGTGGAAGTAACTAGCGAGGTGACGGGTGCTAACCAGCACACACCCTGCGGTGCCCAGGGACCACCTCCTTGGGAAATGGAGGTGCTCACTGAGGGTGACTTCTAGCCGGAGACTCCTGCGTCTCAGACTAAGCTGAATAGGGCAGTGTGCATCAGAGAGAGGGCTCCCCTGCCAGGGAGTCCCAGAGTCCCAGGGCTGCCCGGGCAGCCAGCTCCGTGGAGCAGCCAAGCTCTGTGGCCAGGTGCCTTAGGAGCTTGGCCCCAGGGGAGTTTCCAGCTGACCACCACGGGAAAGCACAGGTGGTCATTCCCATGGATCCCAAAGGTGTCTACGCCAACAGAAGGAAATCTCCAAGTGCTTCACTCACGGAGGTCACAACATCCGTCCCTGCCCTTGACTGATGACATGATGTTCCAGTTGTCATATGAGAACCTCAGAGTCCCAGGGTGGGTGTAGCACATGCATGGCGAGGCCCAGAGCTGTGATATCCTTTCATGGGTCCCAGTGAGTGACCCGCCCACTCTAACTGGCCACTGGGTTTCCCCAGTTGTCTTTTTTCTTGGAATCTAGAAATTAATCCCACTGCAGGATCACTTCCTGAACGGTTTCTCTGACCACTTGACAGAAGTGAGGACGGAGAGCTTGATATAAGGCCTAAGAGGCGAGAAGAGCCCCATCCCCTAAATTAATTCAAAACGGAAACGGTGACCTCCGTTTGTCCTGACCCAACTCCTACCTCTTCCTGGTTCCCCGAGGTCATGGCGGCTTCACGCGTAGCCTGAATGTGTCCAGCAGGTGAAAAGTGTGTGTGTGTGTGTGTGTGTGTCTGTACCTCTTCACTGTAGGGACCATTGTTGCCTTGACCCTACAAGAACCCTGATTTCTTAGCTGTTATTTTAAAAGCTGTGGCTCGGACTTTGAGGCAGAGGTGGACGGGAGAGCAGATGTCCTGCAGTATTACTTCCCCTAGAGAAATGTGCTGGGGTGGCCAGCGTGGGCGGGGAGACACAGGTGTTGCGGTGCAGGAGCCGATGCAGCCTGAGGGGACTCACCCTTGGCTCGCTTTGTTTTCTTTGGAATGGGATGCCCCTGCTGAAGAATGGACAGTGTCCCTGAATCTGGGGTTAGAAGCGCTGATTTGTCTGCAGAAAGCACAGGAAGGGAACGTGGTGCGCTGTCGCCTGACAGTCACCTTTGTGGGCCTCCAGGTGGACCGCTGGGACTCCAGGGCTCCACTCGGTGGAACATCACTGGGAAGCCAAGGGTGGCCCAACGTGGCATCCCTGTGCATCTGCTCCCACGCCAGGGCTGTCCTTGCCCTCGCCCAGCTTCATTCCTGTGGCCACTCTGTCACACCTGCTGGCTTCACCCAACCGCCCTGCTTCCTGGACACGGAGAACGCCAGCTCTGGCTGATTCCAGGACTCCGACTACGCTCCAGCTGCAGGAATAAAACTCAATACTCTGGAAACACAAATCGAGGTCACCTGATTTCACCTTGAGTTTGTCCCCAGAGTCCCCGCGAAGGCACCAAGTGGCGTTCATTGCCCTCTGAAGCGCCCTCACCCTTGTGTTAGCTGACTGCCTCCTGCCCTCCTCCTGAAGCTGTAAACCTCAGTCTCTGCCCTTGGGGAGATGCCAGGCTCTCTTTTCTAACCCAGCGAGCAGGAGTGTGTGAGCAGCTCCGGGATCCCCGCTCCGCATCAGCTACTGTGCCTGGCACACTCTGGGAACTTTCTCTCTCTTTGCTAAGTCAGCTCCGCCACGGTGCCCAGCTCTCCGCCTCTGCTGCCCACGAGAAGCCCTCCCTCCAATAACCACGCCATCAGACCCCCCCAACCTGTGCCACCAGCACATAAACGTGCTGCTGTTTCCCTCCTCTGGAGAAGTGAACAAAGCGGCTCTTGGGCCTGCCCCGGCCTCCCCACACACACCTGCTCTGCTACTTGTGGCTTCGCTCCTCTCCACTCCTCTCCCGGCCCAGTCTGTTGAAGTTTTCTACCCAAAGTACTTGAGGTGGCTCACTTGTGACCCCCAAAAGCCAGTGATCGATTCCCTCCCAAGTCAGCCTGATTGTTTGTGGTGAGGGGATGCTATTCCCTGAACCCTAGAAGCTCTGAGCTTCCCTGGTGCTCTGTTGGGATCAGTCCCCATGTAAGTTCCATTTATTCTTCAGGACTGTGCTTCATTTGCTTGAGGCTCCACAAGTCCTTCCCCAGGCACTGCACCTCTGGGTCTTCTTCTCTGAAGCCTCTTTCCACCTGGATGATGCTGGTCTCTGTATGCACTGTGTGTGTGTTTAGTCTGAAAGCCCAGGACCCTATAGCTTTACGATGCGGGTGACACCACGATGCAGTGTGGTGATGAGTGCCCTACATGCCTGCCCTCCCAGGAAGCTGGGCTGAAGGGGAGGTGCTGGCAGTGTCCCGGTATGAGGACTTGTGTTGAAGAAGGCTCTTCTATTCTGAGACCACTCCTAAACATCCCTGTGATAGCTAACTGTGGAGTCACCCTGAATAAGAAATGCCCTGTGGTCTGGTTTGGCACATGTGGTTCAGGCAGAGTCTGGGTGATGGACTTCCTGAAGAGGGAGACCCACCCTGGGTGTGGGTGGCACTGGCCAATAGGCTTGCAGCCTGGATGGGATCAGAAGGGAAAGGAAGGCTCGCTTCTGCTTCAGAAGAGCTCCAGCCTCACTGTTGCCTTTGGACATGTCTCCAGGCTTCCAGAAGTGGCTTTCAGTCTTTCTTCAGCTCAGGCCCCTCGGTTTCTCCACATGGACTTGCACAGGACTTGGCAGTGAGCTCCAGACCTTCGTGGATTCTCTGGCTTTCCACAGGCAGACTTCTCCGCTTCTGCCCCTGATTCTGCAGGTGGCCACTACAAGCCTACCCTGTAAACTCTTTTTCTGTCATAAATATTCCGTTGTTCTATCTGTTCCTCTTCAGCTGGTTTGCATTCTGTGCACTTGCTACCCCGTGGGGCACTGGGGAGGAGCAGCAGACGCTGTTGGTCAGGGCTCACTGGGGAACAGCCCAGCACTGTCCTCCCCTGCAGCACTGCGGGTGGCCTTTCACTCTCTGCTGGCTGTGCAGCCCGTACCGTGCCTCCAGGCAGGGTCTAGAACTGAGTGAGACCTGCAACAGGCTCTGAAATAGAACTCAGCTTAAAAGAAGCTCTGCCTCCTGAATGTGGAAACTAAAGCATTTATAGATAAATATTTTGGTGGCAATCAAGTATTTGAGTCCATTTAAGAAAGGATTTTCATAATGGAAGATTTTTGGATACTCTTGTTTCCAAAAAGGCCTTATCAGAATTACACGGGCCCCTCTCTTGGGGACACCCCAGATTTCTATTTCTCTCTTTAAGGGCCCTGAGGTGCTGTCTTTGATCTGAGGTCTGTGATCCACTTTCTGTTTTCATTCTAAATGCTCTTATTAAGACATCAGATTATCTTTTTGAGACAATCAAACTGTTCCATGTCCTCAGAATTAAGGATAAGAAAGGTAGTTCTGGCGTGGCCTGTCTGGACAGCCTGACCGCCAAATAAGACCTGTTTATGGGGACTGAACCCCATGGTGTCAGGGACCACAGTGTGGGGGGGGATGGCCTGAGCGGTCTCCTCCTCCCCTCTCCCTCCTCCTCCTACCCCATGGGGAATTATCAGAAAACTAGCCAGTCTGGTATTTAAACATAAGTTCTCCTGTAATTTGGTGCTCTTCAGTGGAGGTTTTCAGAGCTCAATTTCAGTTTCATCTCAGAGTGGAATTTCAGAGTTACTTGACAATAACAGGTTTGCTCTTGAAACATGAAAGTGGAAAGTGAAGTCTGATCCATCCATCCCCTCCCCCACTGCAGGCTTTCAGCCTCCACTGCAGAGAGCAGTGTGGCATTGACAGAAACGCACTGAGCCTCCGGAGCAACGGCGGCCTGGGGTTCCCGAGAGAGACCTGAGACTGAGAGCACAAGCCCTGCACGGTCTCATGCCTGCAGGGGTCTCATGCCTGCATGGTCTCATGCCTGCAGGGGTCTCATGCCTGCAGGGGTCTCATGCCTGCAGGGGTCAGACCTCCCTGGGATCTGGTGCGCTTCCGGACTTGGTAGAGTAGACAGCGCTAGGCCCAGCTGATCCAAGATTCTCCAGCTTTTCAGATGGAAGGTTCCCTTGGTCACTCATCTGGTTAGAGGATTGGGATAAGATAATCAAGAACCAAGACCTGCCATGATGCTACCACAAACCAGGCCCAGTGAGTCTCCTGAAAAGAAATCCCCCACGGGCTGCCGCAGTCCTCTGCGCAGGGTCGGCTCCGATGAAGTCGGTGGAGCTGTGGGTGTCGAGACTCTGATGGGAAGAAGGGTGGGCACGTAAGAAGCCTGGAAGACTCAAAAGCTGTGTATAATGCCAGGGATTTAGCTCAGCGGCCTAAGTGCCTGCCTGGCAAGTGCAAGGTCGTGAGTTTGATCTCCAGTACAAAAAGGAAACAAAACAACAACAACAACAAAAAAACAACTATGTTGTAACTACTAAGATACAAACTTTCTGTTTCCTACTTTGAAAATCAATTGTATATCAAGTTCATACAAAATGAAAGCATCGGCAGAATTAGTAAAAATGGAGGGCAAATGCTGGCAGTAAGGAAGAATTAGACACGGGGAGGGTGCAGCGTTCTCTTCCCCTGTGGCCGGTCTGAAGAAGCAGTGTTTCAGTCAGGGCTCCTCCATTACTCTGCTGTGACATTTCCAAGACACCAAGAGACTCTGTCCAGGTCATTAATACACGACTTCATTGTGATTTACTTTTTGATATATGTTGCCAGTGGAAAGACCTTTCTGAGATTCAACATATCATTTTTCCCGGAAAAACTTGAGGTAGATGCCTTCTGTAAGTAAAGCTTAAACTTGAACAGATTTATCAAAAGGACATTTCCAGTTCCAGGATTAAAAACCCTTCCATTGGTCAAACAACTTGGGCTGGGCAGAGGGAAAATACAGGCTCTACCGTGTGTTGTACCAGCCCTTGGCGCAGATACGTCTCGGCTGACAGCCTGCTCAGTTCTCTTGCCGTACAGTCTGTTCGGAAAGCGACATAAAACCTTCACTATATCATGTGCATTTTGTACACTTCACAGTGTTTTGGTAATAAAAATATGGAAAGGGTTTGTCAGAGTGTGGAAATGATAAATGGTTACATATAAATTTTTTCTTATGCTTCAGGTGGGAATGGAAGGCATAGAATGGTGTACAAAGGTCGCACTTTCTCTTAAATTCCTGTCATCATTTAACCAATAAGATCAGAAATTGCCCTGTTTATTCCCTTTCCCCAAAGTTATCACTCAACAGGAGAAAAATAAAAACAACAGCAATTGGCAAGGAGAAGGGAATGGCTTCTGAGTTTAGGCCAGTGGTGAAACACACCATTCCTTTCAAGTTTCTGTGACATCCACAGGGTAGGAACTGGACGATCTTAGTCCATTTCCCAAGGTTGTAGTTCTCACTTGAGTGACTGGACAGGACACAAAAAAATCGTATCCCAAGGTGCTCACTTCTTTAGAATCCCTCGGTGGTTCCTGTGTCACTTCAGGACGATGTTCGGAGGACATATGAGATATGTCCCTGCCTGGCCCATGCTGCGGCTGCAGTGCCAAGTCCTGATACCATCATCCACCCATGACCACCGGTGTATCTTGATCCTTACTGCAGCTCTTTAGTGGACTGGAGCCCAAGCCCCCAAGCCTTTCTTTGACTTACTCAATATGTGTTTCTTGGGCACCTGCTAGGTGCCAGATGCTAGCGAGTAAGTCACTGTGACTCGGGTGCCCATGCACTTATGATCTACTGAAGGGAGTAGACAAAAATTATAACCCCTGCTGCACCAAGAAATCAACATAAATAAAAAAAATGACAAGTTGTGATGGGTGCTAGAAATAAGTCTTGACAGAGATGGTGGATGGGGTAAACTGTTGACATTAAAATGTTCCAGGTGAAGACCCAGGATAAATGTTTACAGACTGGGAAAATAACACATGCAAGTTCTGAAGGAAAGACTTTCTGGAGTTCAAGGAGCCAGTGTAGCTGGACCTTGGTAAGTATATTTCTTGGTAAACAGAGTCATTATAAAATATATGTATGATTATAAAGGGATTTATGGGGTAGGCTTGCTAGGTCAGAGGCAAAGGAATCCAAGATGGCTGTCTATGGGATGAGAGATGGAAGATCCAAGATGGCCATCTGTACCTATGTGAGTAGGGAGAACCTAGCCCTCAGAGCCTGAAGGGAGGGAAGCTCACTGTAGAGTCTGCACTGCAAGACCTAAAAGACTCCACTGGAGACCAATGTCCCAAATCAGTAGAGAAGACTAGAGCTCCTCCAAATAAAGGCCAGATGGCCTTCTTTCCCTCTTTATTCTGTTCAGGTGATAAGCTTATTGGTTGGTGCCACTCACATCTGGGACGGGTCTCCCCCATTCGCTGACCTACCTATCAATCATCCACAGATACACGTGGAACTTACTATCCACTAGGTGGCTCTCACTCAGGTAAAGTTGACAGATCGCAATTAATGCTCATGTTGCATTTGGGGGGTGAGCACCGCGGCTCTGACGTCCAAGCCGTCCACTGGGATCATAAACTCAGTTCCAATAAAAAAAAATTAGAGGGTCAAAGTTTAACAAAAGGAAGACACTCTATTTGTAAAGAAGAAAGGGAAACGGGGGAGGAGAAGGCAGCTACACCAAGAATGAACCAGGGTAGGGGCTCCAGGAAGATGGAAGAGCCGTGGGTGTCTGGCACCCATCTGCTTTTATAGGGAGGTGAGCGACCCTTCTTCACCTGGGACTTGCTGTGACTGGACTGGTGCAAAGGTTCATTGTGTGTGTACACACGGTGCCGTGTGTTTGTGGCTGGGGCACATGGTAGGGTGACTCTTCTGTCCTTCTAGGAGGAGGAATAAAGCAATGTATTCAGGCAAAAAGCAGCACAGTCGGTCAGGTTTCCGACCTCTCTCTCTCTGGCAGTTTCCGACAGCGCAGTCTGCGGCTGCAGGGTGGCCGCTCCAGAGCTGGGCTCTGAGTTAGGATCAGCGCCTTTAGGACCTGCGCAGCCTCTGCAGAGCTATGTCACCACTGTCGGCTCCTTCTGCTCCACTGGGCAGTGGGATTATTATGGTGCATCCCCACGGTGTTGCCTTGAGGGCGGAGTGGGTCTGTGTGACCCCGAAGTCAGCCCAGGCAGGAGGAGGGGACTGTGGAATGGGCAGCGCCCAGGGGACAGGGACACTTCAGTGGCCTGAATGCTGGAGGCCTTTGTAAGCCAGGGTAAGAACTCTGGGTTTCAGACAGGAGTGAGACTGGGTTCCCGCGACAGCAGAAAGGCGCATGCTGACAAGGGAAATGAGGGAAACGTGGCGAGGCGAAGCCCCAGGAAGGGGGTACAGCAGAAGCCAGCGAGAAAATGTGTAAAACCTGGAACAGGAAGGCCATGCCGGAAGGCGCCTCCATGACATTTCACTGCAAAGCTCCCCAAACTCTTGGGTCACCATGGGAATCCTCTCTCCTTCTGTGACATTCCAAGCATTCTTCTCCAGGACTTGTTTGGGGAAATTCCTGCTGAACTTTTGGGTATTTCCTGTCTGCTTATCTTTCTGCATTCTTTGATTATCTATTCCTACAGCCGAATAGGACACCATGGTCAGGAGCAGAGGTGCCCTAGATTACCTGATGGTGGCAGGGCTGCAGGTCGCCAAGCAAGAAGTGCATCAGCCACGCCAGCTTCGCTGGTCTCCAGCTTTGTCCCTGGGTGGCTGCGATGTTCCTTGCCCTCCGCTGTCCTGCAGGCTCTGTGGCCAGTGCTGGGTGGTGAAGTTGTACCTGAACAATATTAATCTGTGCCTAGGATGCATTTTAAATTGAGAATGGGAAAGCACTGTCCACTGGAAGCTTAGTGTTACCTTTCCTGGGAGTACGTGCAATTGTGTCAGGATAAAAATAACAAATCCTAGAAGTGTGACACACATGCGTACACACAGATGTGCACACACACACACACGTTTATGGCCTAGCGATCGCCCACAGAGCGGACACTGTTGCCTGCTCTATGAGGAGACTGCCTCACGAAGGCTCAGTCACACAGATAACGAGGGAAAACCAGGAAACTCCTTCCGGTTTGGTGGGTGTGTGAGAAGCCTGCAGAGGAAAGAGTGAGCGACTGGTGATGAGTCCAGGATGAGGGGAAATCTGCATTCAGGAAGGCGGCAGAGCCAGGTAAGAAAGGGCTCCCCTTGTTAACCTGGCTGGGGTTTCCAAGAAGTTACTCTCCACGTAAGAGATGCTGAAGCGCAGGCAGTCAGGAAAGAGCGAAATGTGTGAGTTACACAGAGCGCGGCACCACCCATCCCCGCACCCACCTCGCAGCCAAGGCGCGGGGCGCCCCGCACAACCGGGGCGCCGCCCCAAGCCACGCGCAGCCTCGCTCGGCCCGCAGATGCCCTCTGCATCTGGGCCCTTGTTGCGTGTGGGTCGCCCGGGCTGCAGACGGGGTGAGCGCAGGAAACCCGGAAAGCTGCGATGGATGGATTCCTGACCCCTGTCACCCGGGAGGGCAGCAGTGCACCCTCAGGTCTCCGTTTAGAAAAGAGGTTCATAAAACCTGCGGTTCCAGTAAACCTCTACCAGCAGGCGTGTGTACGCTGGTGCGTTCACACCCGACGAGGTGCAGGCAGCGCTGTTTGGAGCCCGCAGTCACCTGACGTGCAGCCCTGTGACCTAAGCAGGAATAAGGACGAACTGGCAGGGGTGCAGGATTTGAGGGCGCATTTCGAGGCGGCTGTCAATCAGTATAAGGGGACAGAAGTGAGAGCAGCATTTGAAGTGGGCGGGGCCTCAAAACACCACATACTGATAAAATGTCGGGAAAATGGGGAAGGGGGAGTTTTACTGACCTTGACTTATAAAATTAAATGCCCACGGAGTACACGCTAACCACAAACTGCTCTCCGCCCAAAGCAGAATCCACTCTCCCACCTTCATGATTTAACTCTCCCAGTCTCTCCCCTTGGGCTTGTGTCTGGTTTTGGTCTTCAGAGCCCTGGACGCCTTCTCGAAGGCTCCCCTTGGTCAACACCAAGCATCCGGTCACTGACGGAGCTCCGGAGCACAGGCTCTCCGGGTCGGGAATCCTCCCCTGTAACCACTCGGCCCAGCCCTGAGCAGGCGCAGCTGAGCACCTTCCCAATTAGGCCTGTCTCTATGCTAAACAGCCAGACTGGCCGTGTCTTCCTGTGTCACTGAAGCGCCCTAGCACTGACAGGCACAGGCCCTGACTGCTGTCAGCCTGCTTGGGAGCTCTGCCCACCCATCACAGTTATCACGGCAGCTGACATCCAGCCGTGAGCCTGTGTCACCCTGGGATGACAGTCTGATCAGAATGCGTGATGGATAAGACCTCTCCATCACCCCATCGCTTGGGAGCAAAGAGGCAAAACCTGTCGAGGTGGGAGTGACAGGTGTGGAGAGGGGGTCCCTGACAGGTGATTAATGCAGGAGCTGGTCACCAGGCGACGCTGCCCGGGCAGCGTGGTGTGTTTCTCTCCAGGACAGCACCTCCCTCCCCTGACCCCGGGTGACAGTGCGTGACCTAAGTCATGGACACTTCCTGTCCAGCTCTGGGTCTTTGCACCCCTCCAAGCCTCCGTGCCATGCTTCAGGCCTGCTGTGTCCCCAGGGCTGAGTTGTTTTTGGGGTGGCACAGGAGGCAAAGCGACCTGCAAGGAGAGCTGGGGTGGCCCCATCACTGGGGTCCATTTAGAGGGCACAGGTGGTCTCATTCTCCTCTTTGCTGTTTGGCCACTGCCGCCATGCCGTGCCAGGCACCTCACCATGGGCTAAGGGACACAGAGCCTCAGAAACCTCCCTTCTGTTTAAGGTGACTAGCTCAGGCTACAGTGGTGAAAAGCTGATCAATACACTGTGTTACACACACGCACTGTAACTCCAGCGGGCCCCCGCACCCCTGCTCTCCTGAAATGCTTCCCATTCACATGTCCCTAGATGGCCCCAGGAACAAGGGTCTGTCTGCCTGGGGCCCATCTCATTTTTCTCCATGACCCTGCTGGACAAAGGGCACAACTGCTCAGTCTCACTTTCCTCGTCTATGGGATGAAGTTCCTCTAGGATCGGAGGAGGACTTCGTCCTTGTCATGTATGGCGAATGCTGGGTAAGTCTTTGGTGATGTTATTACCACCCCTGGCTCTGCTGTGCTTCCTACCACACAGAAAAGTGTCAGAAAGTGCAGAGACTGCGTGGACCATCCGCACCTGGAGCAGAAGGAACAGGGACCTGGGAGGAGAGACGGACTGAGAGAGAAGCCAACAGCACACCCTCCCCCCGGCTGCGGGGCATCTCACCTGGACACGGGGAGCTGGGGCTGGGCAGCCGGCAGCCAGGGGGCGGCGCAGCCCTCCATGTGGACTCCGCGGGGCTCCAGGGCCGAGGAGCAGCAGGACCTCTCAGGTTCCAGCCCACAGCACATCACATGCCGGTCATTCTGAGAGAGCTCGGCAGGCAGGTGTGGTGGCCAGGCTCTGTGGTGCTGAACCAGTGGAGGGAATCCTGGGGGGCTGGGGGGCACCGTCAGCTCCAGGCAGAGAGCACAGCGAGGGGGCTCACCAGGAGCAATTGGAGGCTGTGGAGGGGCTGACGGCCCTCCGCTGTGCAGGGGTCTTGCAGCCGGTGTGTAGCCGGCTTCCTTCTTCCTTTTCTGGCACTGTGGATTGACCACATCCTCATCCCCAGCCCTTTTTGATTTTGAGACAGAGTCTTGCTGAGTCATCAGTTGCCTAGGTGGGGCCCGAATTCGCAATCCTCCTGCCTCAGCCTTCCTGAGGCAGTTGGCTTTTAAATGTTGAAAAAACTGGTTGCAAACTAATTCACAGCGGGACAGAGACTGGAATGGAGACATGAGGCCGCAGCCCCACTGATAGGAAGGGGAAAGCACGGAAGGAGGGCGATTAGTTAGGGCCCTCTGGGGGCAGAACAGGCATAAACTGTAGGAGCAGTTACGCGCGCGCAGAGCTTCACTAGGTGCGTGCGCAGGATCAGAATCCAAAGGCCGGAGGAAGGCGCAGATGCCCACGGCACGGTCACAGCAGCAGAGCGCAGAGACAGCAAATGTACTTGCAGGCAAGGGAGCAGTACCCTCCCCCAGGACGGGGCGGGACTTCCGTCCCTTCCGGTCCCGCAGGCTGGAAGCCTATTGGTTGATACAGCCCACATCCGGGGCGGGCCTTCCCACTTCCCACTTCCGTGTGGACCTGCCTGTCAACCATCCACAGACGCAGGGCTAACTGCTGTGTTGCAGCGCTGGCTCAGGTCACATTGACGCCGCACAATGAAGGTGGCAGGAGGATCAGGGGCTCTGTTGGGAGCCAGGACGCGGACGGGCGGGGAAGGGAGGCCTGTGCTGCCGCTCCTGCAGCCTCCTTGCTGCGGGAGAGGTGCCTTTCTGCCCCGCACCCTGACCCCTCCACGCTGGTCACCTGACACAGCCCACACAATACACATGCGCACAAAGCACACACAACACAGTGAACACGTGCACACATGCACAATATACATGACACGCATACAACACACAGGCTTGCACGCACAGCACACAACACACAGGTGCGCACACAAAACATACAACATGCACACAACACACGTGCATACATGCACACAATGCAACACAACACACACATGCCCATACGCAACACACAAGCACATGAGCAGCACACACAAACACACAATATATGTCACAAAGACATGCTCAAACACACAAGATGCCATGCATACATATGTGCACACACGTGTACACTCCCCAGCACCTGGGCAGGGGTGGGCAGACGGACACATGTGGCGTGAACTGTGACGGGGACGGGCGTGGGACAGAGAGGAGCTGAAGGTCCACTACAGTCAGTGGGGACACCAGGTGAGGAGGAGGAGGAGCTTGCTGGGGTCCACAAGTCCTCTGGAAGGGCCCCCAGGTCCACGGATGACAACACCCTGGCAACTTGCATCAGAATAAGCAGACTTGTGTTTTGGTAAAAACCCAATGTGAAGGTAGTTAGGCACCGGAGTGGCCATCACATGCCGCAGTGGTCTGGGACGCTCCATCTTAGTTGTGCAGTGGATATGTGTGCACAGGAAGGTGTACTGAGAGGACTCTCGCTCTCCTTGTCTCCATCCGACCATTTGGATTTGTTCATCGTCTCCTCGTGGGGAACACACAGGGCTCTGTACCGCTGTTTGATTTCCTGCCCACTCACACTCACTCTTTTTCCTCTGAAGCAAAGCCACAGTGAGGGCCGCAGAGGGTGTCGTGCGGTGCGTGGATCCACGCTTCTGACCTGTGACCTGCCCGGCGCCACTGCCCCGGCCTGGACGTCCTGCAATCTGGGACTCACAAGGCCCGACAGGCCGCTGCCTCTCAGTTGAACCCTGGCCTGGGGACAGTGCAGGCAGGGAATGACCCTGCAGGCTTGGATTAGGCATGCGGCGTCCCCAAGCTTGGGGTGTCTGAGGGCTGCTCGAGTTCCCAGTTCCTGGTGTTCCTGTCTGGTTTCTTCAGCATTTTTCTTCTAGGTTGCTGTTCATCTGTTGCAAACATTTTCCCAGGGTCCTCTCTTTGGCACATTTCCTTTCATTTGCCACAGGAATCACAGTGACCTGCTCATGGGTTATGACTGAATTTCCAGTGCTTCTTCCAAATGCATTTCTGACCCATCTATTCAGTTCCAGGCACACAGTGTCCCCTTTCCAGCTGGCTCCCGTGGCCCCCAGACACACACAGCGGGTGCACTTCCAGTGTCCCTGGATAGCTCAGTCCCTGTTGGGAAAGGGTCTGTCCTGTGTCACGTCAGCACCTCGATGCTGGAATCACTGCTGCTGCGGACTGTGTTCCAGGCTGAGATGTTCTGGAACCACTCAGTGTTTCTCCTCCCAGAACTTCAAGCACGATTGTTTTCAGAGAACCAACTTCGTGTCTAGGCTGTAGCCTTGTAAAGTACCGCCAAAGTGCTGCTTCACCTCTTCTCTAAAAATGCTACCTGTTAGCCTAGTGTCAAATAGAAACTACTGGGCAGTGCTGAGCCTCTGAATGGCACAGGGTCTGTCTTACGAACAGTGCTTCACATTTGGGAAGCACAGTAAGACCCCGGGCGTGGAGGTGCGTGTGCCTCCCCCCTGCGTGGCCCCAGCTCTGTCTCCGTGGCCCCTGGCCACCTCCCTCTGCCTGGGTCCTGGGAGGGGAGCAGATTCCCTGAGGGCCACGGCTCTGGAGCTGGCCAGGGAACACCCCACAGGCCCGGCTGGGCCCCTCCTTCTCTTGGGCAGATGCCCACCAAGACCAGGCCTAGTCTTCTAGTCATTACGCTGGGGAGGCTGACTGCCGGTCACCCTTTGCCTCGCTCACCCCGTGTCATAGAAGAGAAATTCAGCAGAACAGGAAGCATCCCCAGGGGATGGCCTGGGCCCTCTGGGCCTCAGTTTCCCCATCTTACTGAGTAAAGCAGTGGGCACTGAGCGTGGGTCTCAAGCCTGGCCCTCCCTGCACAAGTGTTCCCGGCTTCTTCGGTCTCTGCCTGGACCGTCTTTTTCTCTCCACTCAATTCAATGGCAGAGTAACGAGGGTCACTGAGTTGCTGTGCTTTCCAGCAGCAATGCCTGAGTTTGTATGTTTAATGCTTTAATAATGGGGTACAATTTCTGGTCACCAGTGCCATTAAGATTTTTTCTGGATCCTATTTCTGGTTCCATCCTCTGGCTTTTATACCTACTCATAATTTCACTTTAAGTATGTAGTTTGAGTGGGTACAGAAAATGTGGTATTTACCCCCAGCAGAGTACTACTTTGCCATAAAAAGATAAATTGGAGTCACGTGTAGGAAAACGGATGCACCTCGAGACCATAATAAATCAGACACATGAGCTTAAATATCACACGATTTCTCTTATATGAGAAACCCAAAGTATAAATAATTTAAGGAGCAAAATAAAGGGTAGATAATAAGATACAGGGAGGTGGACCCTTTGCCGATGGGAAGGGGCAGCGAGATGGACGGAGCGGGGTGGGGAAGGGGCGGGTGGTGGAAGGACTGAGGGTGAGTCCAGCAAAGCCGCGTGGCTGTACACGCGCAGCTGCTTTTGGAAGCAACTGGCCAATTCCGGGGCGCGGGCTTTTCACAGCCGGGCCGTGGGCTTCCCGCCCCGCCGTCTGTGTGCACGTCCTGCGTCTTCCTAGCCTGTTGGTGGGGCACATACACATGCCCTTCGCTCGTAGCGGCCCCCAAGGAGCGCAGGCTGCCAGGTGTCCCTCGGTGTGGACGGGGCCCATGCCGTGTGCGCCTGGTGACTGTGCTCGGGCGAGGGGATGGGGTGCACGGTGCCCGATGCGCGCCCTCTCCCGGCCCCGCTCATCTCTCTGATGCAGAAACGGTACAAAGCGCGGGGCAGGGGGGTGCGGAGCCTCTTCACCGCCTGTCCTGTGCCTTCCCGGCTGTTCCTTTCATTCACCGCGTTCTTCCCACTCCGTGCTGCTCTGAGGCCACGGTCAAGGACACCGTCCGATCCGCCCCCAGCCCTGTGCCGGGCAAGTCGGGCTGGGGTCCAAAGACCAGCTGCCGAGCAGAGGGGTGCTGTTTTTCCTTTCAAGAAACAGGGTTCATTGGAGCCCCCAAATAACTGCCGCATGCCACATTATTAAATCAGATCTCTCTCCTGAGCTCTATGTGGCCGTTACTAATAAGCCTCTCCATTGAGAAGTAACAGCTGGACCCCCGAACCCCAATACTCCAGTGCAGCCTGGGCACGGGCTGTTTCCACGGCACCCCCCCCCCCCCAGGCGAGGTGCTTGGGATTGGTGTCTCCGCTCTTAAAGACCAGGCCCAGAGAAATTAAGAAACCTGTCCCAAATCTCCAACCAGAAAGCAGCAGAACCGGTACCCAAAGCGGTGCACAAGGGTTACTTTTAAAGGAACTCTGGCAAACTCTTCTCCAGATGAGGAGTGGGCTTGAGCTGGCACTTGGGCAAGATGGCTCGGCCCCTCTCCCGACTCCCCACAGCAGAAGGGTGGGGCAGGCGAGCTGCACTGTCCTCTTGGAACCCAGGTCTCAGGTCTCCCACGGGGACAGAGCTCACAGCACCCTCACCCCGGACCTCGGGAGTGATGTGGCTGCGCCCGTCGTGTCCTAGCGGCTCCAGGTGCCAGCTGCCCTCTGGAGGGGTGGCGCCGCCATGGGAGACCACGGGACCCCCAGGTCCCGCACAGGACTGGGTGCAGCCCCAAGGGACTGCCACGCTGGCGGTGGGGATTCCCTGTGGAGCAGTTGCGTGGAATCGCAGTGGGACAAGCGGGGCGAACGGATTTTTCTGCCCTGTGCTCCGTATCTTACTCTCTCCTCTCCATAATCCAACGTGGCCTAGAACAGCAGACGAAAGTATTTATGGACTAGGCTTAAAAATCTTAAAAAATGACCATCGTTCTTATTGTGGTTAAGGTCAGTGGCCAGGACAGAGTTCCCATGGGGGCATGGTACACAGAGCCACAGGAGTTTCTAAACAGTGCTACCCTGTGGCATTCTGCTTTTAAAATTCACGTTGTAACGTGAATGTTTGGACAGGGTGGCCACGGGAGTTTGGAAATGCCCCCATTTTGTTGGTAGAAAATGCGGGAAACACAGTGCTCCTCTGCATTCAGCCTTTCACCTCCTTTCTGGGCAGGGGTCTGGCCCTGGCTTACCTTGCTGGCCAGCTGTGCAGCCCGTGCCCTGCCACCTTTGTCCCCTTCAAGCTTCCGGAAGTAAATCCCAAGGGAGAATGTATGCCCACAGAGGGTGGGTAAAATTGGCTCCTACGCGTGGCTTCCAGAAGAGATACCTGCTTCTTCTTCCCATGGCAATTAATTTTCTCATGCTAACAAAATAAGTTTCAGAAACTGCCCATAGAACGGGTATACTGTGGCTTCCAGCAAGAGCGAAGAGCACCCTGAAAGAAAATTCCCTTCAGTGTTGACAGGTTAGGGAGAGCTGGAGGCAGTTGCGCTGAAGCTTCTTAGGGTGGGGGCACTGGAGCACAAGTGCCCGGAAGCCCCAGGGCAAAGGTGACTCCCTCCACCCGTGCTTCCCCAGTAAGCACTGGGCACCCCCAGGACACCAGGCTCCACAATTCCCCGCCCTTGGTGAGTATGCTCAGCCCTTCGCAGGAGTCCAGGAACGCCAGGGCTGCGGGCTGCTGACCGCCCTCGAAGATACTGGGTTTTTACTTCCTGAGCTTTGATTCCAGGTCAGGACTCAGCAAAGTTCAGCCCTCGGGCCAAAGCCTGCCTGTTCCTGGGGGGTTGGGCATCTATAGTATTTACTCTACGGCCCTGTGCAGGAAGAGGTTGCTGACTGTTGTTCTAGATACCTTTGAATGGAAATGAGAGAAACAGAGAGGAGACAGAGAGAGACAGATGGATAGAGAGACAAAGACAGACAGAGAGAGACAGAGACAGACAGACAGACAGAGAGTGAGAGACAGGGAGAAACAGAGAGACAGACAGAGACAGGGAGAGAGAGACAGAGAGACATAGACACAGAGTAATGACAGTGATTCCATTGCAGGGAAGACCCAAGTGCATCTCAGACAGTGCTGCCAAGCTCGGTCCTGCTGAAGAGTGTCCCTGCCCGCCCCAGGCTGCAGGAGGGCATCACCGGCACCACTCAGAGTCTGCTGATGTGAGTCTAATCACAGCTCACCAACCCCTTCACAGTCACCCCCACTGGCGCCTGACCAACGGCGGGTCCCCCAGTGCGGCTGGCTGACGGGTCACCTGTCCTGGCTCCTGCTCTCTCGTCCACTCTAGAGCACACCTGCCTTCGGAGGAGAAGAGCTGAGTGTGATTTTCAAGGGTTTGGCTCCTGTGCTCTCTTCAGTTTCTTACACCTGCTGCTTTCTTCTTACTGTCCACAGCGCATGCTGTCGTAGAGTGGAGAGTGTAGATATGCCAAGGAAACAGCTTTGCTTTCGAGCCTGTTCTATCGGGGGCCATGTTTATTTCACAAACAGTGGATCTAAGGGAAGGGATGAGTGAGCGCTCTCACAACAGAGGGACAGAGAGGGTCTGGGGAGCAGAGAAGCAGTCAGAGAACTGGGGTGCAGGGTGTCCGGAAGGCTGAGCCCTTGTCTGCTCCTCCAGGTTTGGGTTGGGGAAGGGTTGGTGACAGCTGTCCGTGGGCTCTGGGAGCTCAGGAAGGTCTCACAGCCCACAACATGAACCCCTCTGCTCCAGCCCAGCCCACAAGTGGAAAAACCACCAAGTCAGCTGTGTGCCTCGGGAAGTGCAGGGCAGCCCGGTCTTCCAAGTGTACCCCAGGAGGCTGGGGCCAACAGGAAGCTGGGTCAGAGGCAGCTGCTGCTGGAGGAGAGGGAGGCAGCAGCTGAGCAGTGGGGGGACACTGGCCAAGGTGCAGAAGGGACCAAGGTGTGACACTCTCCTCTGGACACCAGCGTACTTTTTGTGTTACGTCGCACAGAGCACAGGCAGATGGGGACAGACGCCCGCACCCCATATGTATGTGCTGCACGACTTCGGTCTCCTCTGTCTGGCATGGGACTGGGAAAGTGTCCCTCTCTGTCTGGAAACTGTCCAGGTTGCTCTAAGGACTCAGCTTGGTGAGACAAGGCTGCGACCCAGATGGGAACAAGTGGGAAAACGGGTGAAGGCCTTTCTACAAGGAAAGGATGAGGGGGGCATCTTAACTAGAAGCTAAGTTCGTCTGTGAGGAGGGGAGACCGGAGAGTGCTGAGCTTCGCCTCTCCAAGCTGGTGAAGCACCTGGCCCTCGGCTCTGATCGCGAATCACTTTGCACTGTGTTCGACGGCTGCCTGAGTAGGGTGGGGGATATATTGAATTTCCGCCTCAAATCCTTACTGTGCCTTTATTCTACAAGCAAACACTGTCTTTCTGACTTGCCCTTACAAGCTGGCAGAGAGCAGGGGATACTCCTCAGGGCCGGCGCCCCGGGGAATTGACAGATTTGCATCCTGGAGCTGGGGCATAGGCTGCAGGCTGCAGGGGGTGGAGCGGCCCTCAGGAGGCTCCCCAGGCGGTCAGTGATCAGTGGCTGCCTGAGAGGACAGACCTGAGCTCACGGCAGGAGATCAAGAAGAAGGTGCTTGGGGACCAGTGTCAGCTGGGAGTGAGGGAGGAAGCAGAGCACTTGTTTTGACAGAGATTGAGCTCAGAGCTGACGTGGGGCTACTCGAGATGGGTTTGCAGGTGACCGTGTGAATTGGGAGTGTGGCATAAAGGGGTCACGAGGGATGTGGGTTGTGGTTTAGGGGCTCACAATGCAGGAACTGGAGAAAGCAGCCAGATGTGAAGGAAACAGTGACTGCTTTCTCGGAGTCTTTCAGCTCACGCAAGTAGAGCATGAACAAATACTCATGGAAGGGGTCAAGCTAACGGGGTCAGACTTCATCACTTTCTTCACTGGGGGCCAACACGCCTGATACCCACAAGTTAAAGGAGAGGTGAGGTCTAGCTCCATTAGCACAGGTGTCAGCCCACAGATGGCTGATTCCAAGGCAGGATTTCATGACAGTGGTATGGCAGAGGACAAACAGTCCGTGGCAGGGGGAGCAGGAAGCCCTGAGCTTTCTTTTTTTTCCTTTCCCTTTTTATTCCATCCGGGCTACAAGCATATTGGTTGGTGCCACTCTCACCGAGGGTGGGTCTTCCCTCTTTAGCAAATTCATTGCCTGCACCCAGAACTGTGCTAAACCTGTCATCAGATTAATCTAGTATCACACACCCGGGACCCAGTCACTCCCCAGAGTCCCACCTGTGAGTGCGAGGCTTTGGGGGTGGGGTGACACCTAGATATCAGCCGTAACATTGAATAAAACTCAACAAGGCACTTTGTTTTGTGAATGTTTTCTTGGGAACTTGTTTTGGAAGAATTTTACCTCAGACAAGTGCTTTTCTTTAGCTGCAATGTTACTTTCCAGGGCCCTTTGGCAATGTCCAGAGAGATTTCTTATTATAACTGGAGGAGATCGTGGGGCATGGGATTGGCAGCTGATGGCAGGAGTCAGGGATGCTGCTCAGTATGGGGAACTCCCAGCAAATTCCCCACACTGGGTGAAGGTGTTAATCATTTGCAGGCTAAGAACCCCCTGCCTTTGGCAACTGAGCTGACAATTTTGTTGAAAGAGCTGAAATCATCCTTAAATTGTTTTTCGGATCAAAAAAGACCACAGAAAGACTTGATGTGACACATGACAGGACTCGGTGTTCTGCCTGAGACCATTCTGGTTCACTTTTCTAACAGAAAGGCCACTCAGAGCCCGCACAGTGCACTTGGGAGCACACCAAGTCCAGAGCCCGAGAAAGTTGGGTGCTTTCACCCAGAGAACCCCATGGCGCAGGGCAGCACTCACTGCTTAGGGCATGGACGGGAGGACATCGGCAGGGTGGAGGATCAGAAGTGATGGTGTGGTTTGGTGACGGCTGAGTGACCCTGCACAGTGGCCAAGGCCACAGGTCACTGGATGCTGCCATTTGAGTGCCCGAGGCTTCTGGTCTTCTGCTCATCCTTGGCAAACCAGCAGCAGATCGCCCACGCTCCTGCCTGCTGAGTGCCTGCTACTCGCCCAGCAGCAGTGGGAATGACCCAGCCCCAAGGAGCCAATCGGAAGCTGCACACGGAGCTGGCGGAGCCTGGTGAGCCATGGTCCTGCCTGGTGGACTGGGTTGTCACGGAGACTGAAATTTGCAAACTGACCTCCGCTGGGGGCTTCCAGCCAAGGGACACAATGGCATTGACGGTGCCATGCTGGCTGCACGGCGGTGCCTACTCTTTCTGTTTTGATCAAATCAATAATTTGCTGATCAATATTTGTAAAAAGCAGTGATGTTCTTGCTGCTGATCCACTGGCTACAACCACAATGAGCAGAGTAGATGAAAGGCATTCGTGCCATTCAAGTCCTTGACAGAATTCTGGGGACCACAGACAAGACACATAGTTGGGAAAGATTCTAAGTGATTCCGCAGGCTCTGAGAGCAGAGCCCGCATGCTCACAAGCTGCACCGCGATATCTGAATCCCTCTTTTGTTTTCACAGCTGACTCGCCGTGTGGGCTTTGGCGAATCACTTCTGTGTTTCTGTTCCTTATTTATAAATGGCTGTGGAGAAAACATTCAGCAAGTGTTAGCTACTAGGATTTTCTGAATTTAATAAACACAGATGCATATGCATACAGAATTTAAAGAATTTCTTAAAACTGCAAGACAGCAGAGAAATGTCACATTTGCAGTGTGCTATTTTGGGACACCTTTCGGATGCCAGCTGGGCACTTTGGTGCAAACTTTTCAGAAGCACAAGCAGAATTGTCTCAGCACCTTAAATGTCCATCTGAAATAGCAATCCTTCTATTTACAGCATCTCCGTCTCACACGCGGTCATCTCGTGTAGCTCACTCAGCACGGGGTGCCCAGAACCATCAGTGACAGCGGGCAGAGGTTGCTGACCCGGTGAGGAAGCCACAAGCTCACAAGCTCCGTCCCCTGGCTGGGACAGCTCCATGCGGGGGACTTGCTGAGGAGCTCGCAGGAGCCCTAAGACCTGAGGCTGGGGTGCTGCACTACCAGGGGAACGTAAAGTAGGCCTGCTCGCGGGGGTGAGCAATCAGCATTCCACACGGCTCCTTTCGCAAATTCAATATACCAACATTTGCCAGAATGAAATCTGTAAGGTGGGATTTGACTCACTTATGGGTTAATGTAAGTTCTCAATTTTAATGATGTAACTGAGTCTTCTATTTTGTTCCCATCTTTCTAAGTAGGATGCACACACTGAGATGGCTTGATAGTTCACACACGCTATGGACTAGGAGGACAAGAATTTAGCTGTTCTTTCTGTGGGTCTTTCCACTCTGTTCAGACAGCACCTTCATTTTCCTGATTGTTTTTGTTAGAATAACAATTTATAGGAATGACCATTTATATCCTTGGCCGCTGGGCCATGTCGGGCACCAGGACCACACGTCTTCTCTCTTTCTGCTGGGTTCCTCTGCCACCTCCGAGACGGCATGAAGCCTGGCCACACCCCGCTCCTTCAGCGGTCTCCGGAGCAAGAACACATGGAGGAAATAAAGAGACACTCGGGACCAAAGCGGTTCTCATGGGGACAGTCAGGGTCTCGCCCCACTGCCCCCCAGCCGGCGCCCGGCGGAGCCGAAGGCTGGCTCTGTGGAGCTGCATACATGAATGTCGTCGCATTATTTTTAACTATTCAGCTTAAATATCCTTTCATTCTGCAAAATGAACCTTGGCCTGCAGATACCCTGTCTTCTTTCAGTTCTTTCGAATGGACATCCAGGGCTGACCCTCCGATGCTCTGTTCAGGAAACCGGCTCGCGTTTCCCATGGCAGCCACACTGTCACATCCTCACCCTCTGGTGCAAAGGCTCTAGACCCTCCCCGGCTTCGTCTTCCGTTATTCCGACAGCAGTGGCGGTGTAGGCGGTGTCCCATCGCGGTCTTCATCTGTGCCACCTGGTGGTCAGCGACACCCAGCACCTTTCCACACTCGCCGGCCTGGGGCTGTCTGCTTCATCTCGGTCCTTTCCCTAGTGTACGGAGAAAAGCAATTCACAGCAGGAGGGAAGGAGAGGAGCAGGGCGGGCGTGTGCACACCAGCGCACACCCACCGTCCGGCATCTGGAGCCCACGTCCCAGGGTCCAGGCGGCTCCCGTTTCTGGCCTCCAGGGGCTCTGCAGCACTGGCCCGGCCTCCCGGGCACCGCCCCGAGCACCTGTTCGTTCTCTGGCTTTTAACATTTTGCTGTTGCTCTTTCCCCGGTTTCCCTCTGGGTCTGTGCCTCCTGTCCCTTTATTCTGATGAGGTTTCCGTTTAGTGTAGAGAAGAATGTGTCTTCAGCTGGCCACTTTAATAGAAAATTCCCAGTTATTTTATTATTATGCCTGTTTTTCTTTACCGAAAGAGGAGACAGAAGCTGAGGCAGAGTTCTGATGACTATTGGTGAGATTTATGAAAGTGAAAGCTCGGATGGGCTTCTCTCCGTTGGTGTGTGACGCCCTTCCTGGGGTCAGGCCTTGCTTTTTACCCTTCCTTGGTACAGTTTTTACACCAGTCTATGTATTTCAAGAGCTCTGTGCAATGAAAAACGTGCTTTCTAACAAGCGTCACGCTCAGCGGGAGGCAGGGCTCCTGCACGCTGTTTCGCTTTTACTGCGCCTTTCACGAACTGACTGTCTTGGCTGCAAGCTCGGTCTTTGCAGGTGCTTAGGAGTTTTGCTTCAGTCTTCTGTCACATCACGGGAAGGTAGAGAAACACACTTTGTAAGGTCACATGACTCCAAGAATCCTGACGGAAGTCAGCAGGGAGACGACACACAGTCCTGTACAACCGCAGCCTGAACTACGGCCTGTCCTGCTCTGATGTAAGAACTTTCCCGGAAGATTATCTTTTGGGATCCAGGGAACGGCTGCTTATATTTATTAGCACCCTCTCTGCTGGGAACAGCCTTGAACTTTAGATCATTTACTGAAACCTGTGAGTCTCACCTTGGTCTTAGAAGTCCCTGTTTACATAAAAAAATTTAAAAGAAACAGCTTTTATTGAAATGATCAATTTAACCTGTTTATACCAAAAGGCTCTATCCAATCTGAGCGAAAAGCCTGGCCAGCTGCTGGTGCCCTTATGATGGCCCACAAGTCTTCACACAACCAAGCCTCACAGACCACCAAGAGTGATGGCTCCTGGAACAACAGAACCCTGCGAGAGCTGAGTCTCAGTGAAACCTTGATCCCTCGCTGGGAGTGATCAGCCGCACCCCACTGCCACCTGAGGCAGCCGTGAGAAGAAGGAACTCAGCCCTCTGTGTTCCATCAGAAAAGCAACCACACTTAGGGCACGCGGTGAGGCAGGAGAGGAGACACAGATGGGCAGGCGACAAGCGAAATCATGCTTTTAAGGGCGCACTTTAAGAAGACAGGACCTCTGAGGACGGTCCAGTTACCAAAGGTTGACAGAGCCAAAGAAGCAAACATCGCAGGTCACTCATCTTCCAGAAAAAACACAGCAGCCCGGGCCCCGCCTCCCTCCTGTGCAGTGAGCCACCTTCTCTCTCCCTGCGGCTTTTCCCTAAGAAAGGCCCAAACTTTACAGAGACTCACAAATCCCACGGACTTCCACCCCAAAGACGTAAGTATCCCTGGCTCTAGACTGCAGCTCGGCTTCCTCTTCAGGTCTTACGCCCCATTTTCTTTGAATTCTACCTAATAAACCTCTTTATGTTTCTAAAGAAAAGATTATAAGCAACTATGACAGGTATGGAGCAAATTTAGTTACGAACGTTCTGTTCATTAGCGATAGTGCATGCTCATGGTGCATGAGAAACTAAAATTATTACTCCCCATGTAGTCAGGAAATCGTGGTTCAGAATTGTATATGAAGCTATTTTTATAGTATCAAGTAACTAACAGGAAGGTGAAAGGGCGGGGACCCAAGGTCAGCGCTTCTCACTGCTCTGTGCCTGCCGCACTGCAGGGGGGCTTCGTCTAAAAACATCTGCATTGCCAGGCCTGCCGACACACGCCTGTAATCCCAGCAGCCTGAGAGGCAGAGGCAGGAGGATTACAAGTTCGATCCCAGCCCGGGCAGTTTAGTGTCTTAGGGGACTCTGTCTCCAAATAAAAAGTTCAGAAGGGGGCTGGGCTGCAGCATGATGTAAAGTCCCAAGCTCAACCCAGATTTTTTTTTTAATATATATATTTTTTTATCAGTACTGGGGATCAAACTCACGACCGTGCGCTTGCAAGGCAGGCGCTTATGCCGCTGAGCTAAATCCCCAGCCAGAAGACTTGATGTCTTAATTTTTTTTTTTTTTTGGTACCGGGGATTGAACTCATGACCTTGCACTTGCCAGGCAGGCACATATGCTGCTGAGCTAAATCCCTGGCCCTCAACCCAGATTTAAAGACTCGTTGCATTAAATGAACGTGGGGAAGAGCAGACTGAAGGAGTAGACGCAGGCCCCGTGGTCTCTGTGTGGAGCCCAGAACTTAGCTGCCTCCATCCTACAGGCCTCGAATCATGGCATCTGGGGGTGGTGGACACTGGCTGACCCGGGGGACCAGAGCGCAGGATGCCGTCCCCACAGAGCCAGCTGCCGATCACGCTGCAGACCTGTCCTGCGAAGCCAGGACAGGCTCAGGAGTCCAGTGTCAAGGAAGAACAACCTCGTCGAGAGGCGCGGCTTCTCCAGTACCCACAGAGCAGGGCTCCGGGACACCGGAAGGCCCTCACCCGGGTGGCAGCGCCTTCCTGGGATTCGCACCCAGGGCTTCGCTGACTGGAGTCGTCTCCGGTGAGGACGATCAGAGTAAAGGGGTTAATTGCCTCACTGCACAGACGGGATCCCCAGGTCCACAGAGAAGAAGGGCAGCCCTGCATTTACTGCATCAGAAGCTCACTCAGCGGGAGACGGGAGCGGCTTTGTTCCTTTTCCTTTTGAGAGAGATAACAAGTGAGATCCTGGTTTAAAAACAGAAAGAAAAAATGAAAGAAAGAAAGAAAGAAAGAAAGAAAGAAAGAAAGAAAGGAAGGAAGGAAGGAAGGAAGGAAGGAAGGAAGGAAGGAAGGAAGGAAGGAAGGAAGGAAGGAAGGGAAAGAAGGAAACAGACCCCAGCGGAATCCGACCTCTGGCACCGAGGGGCAGCGTGGCCTTCACCCGGAGCTGCTCTCGGCACAGCCTTAAGCAGTGCTTTGGAGACGGGCGGGACGGGAGAAGGTCACCCTCACACTGACCCTTCCCTTCGCTCTTCTGCAAGGATGCGCACTGCCGGGCTGGACTGCGCTGAGAGGCCGGAGAGCGTGTGCAGCCTTGCGTGCTGCTGCCCCCTACTTGGCAGGGACTGGGCACAGCCAGGGCCGGAGGGAGCCGCCGGGCCTCCTGTAGAGTCTGGACCTCACATTCCCTCCGCAGGTTCCCCACCACCTCAGCTCACACTCACCATTCCGGCAGCGGTGGGCCTTTGTTAGACTGGTGGGTATACAATGAATATTGAAACAGGATGATCTAAGAAAATCTTTTTTATTTAAAAAATCTTAACAATATTTGGTTGTACTTCGGTTTTATTGTTTTTAAAATTAAAAAAAAAATTAAAAACAAAACAAACACCCAGGGACAACTTGATCGTTGCGGCTCTGCCCGAGGGAAAGGCCCAGGGTTCTTAGCCTCACCCCACCTGGGCGGACCCTGAAGTGCAGCCGGGAAGTGAAGGCAGTTTCCTCATAGAACACGACTCTGGGTGGATGGCTGAGGCCGTCTTTGGTGAGGCCCACAGGGTGTTTCTATAGGAACTGTGGCTGGTCTCCCAGGGAAGCTGCCTGAGGCTGGGGACACTTCCGCACAGGTGGGCCTTTGTCTGGCAGGTGTCCTCGGGGTGTAACGCAGTCTCCCGGAGCTGCTGTGTGAAGACACCTTCCTAGACACTCACGTGCCGGTAAGAATGAAAAGCCAGCGGATGACTTTGCAGATAATTGCAATTAAAATGATTGCTAAGTGAGTAAATGATGGGTGCTGGGGCCCGTGCCAGCTAATTATGGCCGCTCTGCGACGCCATGAGGGCTGGCGTCCTGTTGGCGCTTGGCACTTTGTAGATCGTCACTGGCGGTACTAAGCATGCACTAATTGTACTAGGCGTTAAGAACATTGTATCCTTGAATAAAATTCGTGCTACCTTTCCAGTTAGGAGGCGTTGGACACAAAAGGATCCCCACAGTGAGTGACAGGAAAATACCTCCGTGCCATGGGAAAAGGCATTTGGAGCAGCAAGGTGGAAGGGGGGGCCTCCCTGCTCAGTGTCCCTGGGTCGTTACCCGAAGAAAAGCATCGCAGACACCTGCAGTGGAGCACACCCTCAGTGTTCACATGGCATTAAACTGACTATTTCTTACCACTTGTACCATTATAATCACACTTATAATGGGGCTGCTGTCACAGCCCATTACGTGTGCTTTCTGGGGTACAGGCGAATTTATCTTAGACCTAATGAACAGGTTCCCAGACCAGGGAGTGGTAAAACATGGAATGATCAAGATAATACGATGGACATAAAATCTAATTATTGCAAAAGAAAATCCACAATGCCCACTTTTTAAGACTCGGGTCTGAGAAAGTCAGTGAAGGGGTGGTGCCGGCAGAGCTCGCCCTGGACCCGGCCCCACCGCAGACGAGGCCGCAGCCCTTCCCGGGCCCCCGGGCTGGGTGCGGAACCAGGGTGAGGTCCCTCAGGTTTCTGCTTTTTTCAACACCAGTGGTCAGACCCCAGCTGAGCGGAGGATCCCAAAACCACTGTGGCCAGAGCCAGGTGACACCATCGGAAAGACATCAGCGAGCTCCTGTGGGGTCTAAAAGTCTCAGAAATGATGCAAATGAGCAAATGTATTATGCAAATGTTTGCAAAGCTGCAATTTTTCTTATGAAATTAAACACGACTTTGGGCAATTTATACATCCACTGGACAATATTTTGTGGAAAATAAAAGTGTCTACACTATCTTTAAGTAACTGAGCAATCCAAACATAAATTTTAAAGTATAGATTTTAAAAATTTAAAATAAAAAAATGAGTCAATTCTGTGAAAAGATTTTAGAATCACTTGGAATCAATGTATTCTGAGCCTTCATTTTAAACAAACTTGTTGCCACATAAATACTAAAGAGAAGCAGTTTAATTTCCAAAATATTGATCTGCTTGTAATCCCAGCATTCAGGAGGCTGAGGCAGGAGGATTGTTGCAAGTTCGAGACTGGCCTGGGTTACAAAGTGAGCTGAAGGTCAGCCTGACCTGCACAGTGAGACCCTGTCTCAGAACATGAACACACACACACACACACACACACACACACATATATACACACAATCAAACCACAGAAAGACCAAAATGGTGATCTGAATTATTACCAGCATGCCATGCACACCCGGCCACCTCACCCGCACTCGTGGTGTTGGTGGAGCCTGAGAACTGGCCCCCAGCACAGCGGGAAATGTCCGTGTCAAACCCGCCGCCTTCCTTTATACTGGAACTGCTTTCCAGTGGCTCCTGTTTCCTCAGGGCAGAACAGCACACAGGTCAATTTCCAGAGTTTTAATTATTGAGATCATTCGAGTCCACAAGAAGCTGGAGTTTGCAAAGCACATCTGAGACATAATTTCCAACAAAGGCATCGTTGTTAGGAAACAAAGAACACGTGCTGGATTTGAGGCGAGGGCTTGTGCTTCACCCCGCATCCTGGCCAAGCCTCAGCTGGTCCTTGCACATAGAGACCACATGTTGCTCTGTGAGGCTCTCTCCTCTGCCCCCAGCCTAGTGCAGAAACCGACTCTGGGGCCCACGACAGTGTTTGTTGATTCGACAAGATTTGAATTTCTCTGTCCGATTCAGAGAGCTACATATCACGTATTTCATACTTCATTTTTCTATAGATTTGGCAATATCTGTATTTATAATATATGCACATTAATAAGCTTTGAAGATTTTCTATAAATCAAAGAATGGTACAATATAAGTCACAGCAAGTAAATCAGGTCGCCAGCAGCCTCAACAGATGAGCACTCTGTGTCAATTCCTATTTACATTGCTCTGCATATTTTAGTTTTAGAATTCCTGCTAGTCCAGTTTCTTTCTGGGAAGGGAACCAGAAGAGTGTCCACTTAACAAGAGCCAACTGGATTCCCCCATCCCCAGCCCTGATCCCCGCGACCACTGCACTTTAGCTGAGGACACTGGCCTGAACATCATCGGCAGGCCAGACGCACTGGATTGCACGGGTTTGGCAACTGACACCAAGTGTCACCTCTTCCAGCTAATTGATGAGTGCAGGGAATTGGTTATTTGTTGACAGCATTTCATGCTTGGGAAGGAGATTTACTGCAGCCCTTGGTCTGAGTTAAGGTGTCTACTAACAAAAACGTTCTCACCTAACAAATCAAATTCGCTAAAGCTTTAGATCACATATGCCGAAGCCACATTAAATTGTGTGTTACGTGGGCTTTAATGTTGTTTATTGTACAACTCAGGGATGGAACAAATGGGAACAAATCCAAAGCACTGTTACATTTGTATCTGCAGGCTGGCATTGGGATTTCTTGTTGAAAATATTAGCAGAGAATGAGAAGAAGGGACAGAGGATGACTTAGGCCAGCCTGGCGAGGCCACGGCTCCATGCCACAGCTCTAAGAGGTTCCCCATCACTGGCCCAGGGGCTGGTTTTCTAGAAGAACGTGTGCAGGTTCGATCAGTAACTGTGCATTTAAAGAGTTAGCAAATCTCCCGTGGCCCAACGGCCGCGTGCCCTGCGGGAGACGAACGGCAGGTCTGGGATCGTTCGCTCATTCGGTGGTGCGCAGGCCTCTGTCGAGCGACCGCACTCAGCACACCTTGCAGGAGCACATCTTGGCTACCCAGGAGTGACGTCTCAGCTCACCTAGAGGGAGACAGGTGCCTGGGTTACACAGCGGGACTGGGACGGGGACCAGGACAGGGGAGGGGGGCACAGAGCAGCGGGGGAGGGGGGCAGGAGGAAGAGGTGCCGCCAGCGTTTCCGCCTCTCTCTTCTGTCCTGAAATAAAGCCTGAGCAGAGCAAGCCACAGTCTTTTCTTACAAACCGGGCAAATACTCTGTGATTGTGCGTCATGTTCAGTTTTGTTTTGTTTGTTTTAACTGCCAAGGAAGATGAATGTTTCTAACAAGATGAATTTGGTATGAAATTAGTAAATTTCCATAAATTTCAAGTAGTTTAATTGTCCTTGGAGAAACCCCGACTGCAGTGCTTGGGTCAAGCCTTATAAATTGGTTGAAATAGGGTCTTAGCTATAGAATCAAAACACATTTAGTCTTCATCCTACTTGGATGATTCCGCTGGTGGCTAAAAACGTGGTTTCGGCCTGTTTCCCTTCGGACTCTTCCAAGCCTCGTTGTTCCATGTGCTATTTTTATATTAATGATAAAACCCTGACTTCTAACTCCCACTCCTGCTGGCAAAAAGTCAAAAAGTTGATTCCTTGGCTTAAAGTAACACTGCATACTAAACGTGTACACGTGTGTGGGGGAATTAGTCCATAATGTTAATTCCTTTAAAAATTATTGCATTGATGCTTCAATTTTCCCTTTGGGCAAATTAATCAAAATACTGATACTATGAAATGCAGCCTGAAGAAAGCGCTCCCAGGCCGCTTCTCGGGCAGCTCCGGGTCCCCTCATGCTCTGCACGGCCCTGACTGACACTCCGCTTGCACTGCCCACCTTTTCCTGCCTCGGGCATCATCGCCCGTGCTCGCCAGGAACCCAGCCCCAAATCTGCCCTGCTGCGCATTACCTGGCTCCTGCTGTTGATTCATGAGCCAGAGCAGGACAAGAAGAAAAGCCCACCTTGACCTTTTACAAAGCCTTCGCTGCAGAAAGCTATGCGAGATCCAGGTCTGCTCTTGGGATCCATGCAAATGTACTATTGATTGACAGTGGTGCATGTAGACCTGCACACCAGATGTGCCACATAAAACCATCGGGATGGTCTGCTATTGGCAGATGCCTCTGATGATCAGCTGCTTCGGAGTGACAGGGAGAGTCATGTGAACGCATTCTTCTCTGGGCTCCACGCTCACTCCGGTTGCTATGTTTGCAGCTGAGGTTACTTGGAAATCTCTTCCCTGGTGAACTAGGAAGTAAAACTTCATTTTCTAAGAAATGAGGAGACAAAACTTAAGATCCCTCATCCATACCTCGCAGAAACGGGGGCACTGTACTCATCATCATGGATGTGGAGCTGAAGGCCACGGCCCCTTTTTCAATGAATATTCTGGGGAATGCAGATTGGCTATTATTTGCTGCATGGGGAACGTTTACCTGGAGTTAACCAGTAAAGCTCAGCTGAACTATTTCCATGAAAATATTTTTCAGGTTCAGAAGCAAGTGAGCCTTAAGGAACCCAAGAAGTTCAGCTTAATGGTCCTAAAATCATAAAAAAAGAGCTTCAGGCCCATGATGCTGGCTGTATGCTTCTATTACTAGACGTGGGAGTTATTCCCCTGGGCCCCAGGGCCATGGAAATGCCAAGGGGTGAGCAGGCATCTGTCACAGAGGCTGAATGGAAACTTCAACCTGGGCTCACCTGAGAGTCTGAACTCTGTGCTAATGAATTCCTCCAGAGACGAGACACACCGAGTGCTGCTTCCCAGCCCAGGATAGACCTCCACGTTCACGGGCGGGGGCAGAGTACCAGGAGTGCTCTGCGTCGAGGGCACCCTGCCCACTTTAACAGGCTGGAGGGCGCCAGGGCACTGAGCATGGCCCCAAAGAAGGTCACAGCGAATGCCCGAGAGAGCAGAGAAACAGCTGCTCCACCAGCCCGAGGGATGGTGACCCATGGCAGACTGCAGGCTGCAGACTGCGCTCTGATGGCAGGGCATTTGGGACTGGGGAGGGACGCCCAGAGCGCTCAACACGCATGGGGCGCGGAACTCACCAAGACCATGCCATTACTGTGTACACGCACACACACACACACACATACACACGCAGATATACACACATGCACACACATGAACACATAAACGTGAACATTTATACACATGAACACACAACACATACATACAAACACATACATGCAGGTGATCACACACATACAGAAATACAAACATCTGAACATACATATTCACACACACAAACACAAATACACACATACACACACAGGAACACATACATATACAAACATACACACACACATACAAATACATGCGTATATATGAACACATACATGCACACCAACACATTCATAGATATGCACATGAAAATGCATATATGCACGTACACACAAACACACATGAACACATATGCACACATGTGCACACACATGAACAAACACATGCCTACAAGGAACACATACACATGTGAACACATAAATAGATGCATGCAAACACACATGCACACATACATGTGAACACATGCACAAGAACACACAATTTTGATTTTATTAAAAACTATAAATCTTTAAAAAAGTCAACTTTGACTTTCTTCAAAAATTTCAATTTTAGTTTTTCTGTGCTTTGGTGTCCTTGACTTATGAATGTGAAAATGAGTTGTCATTAGGGACTGAAGTTCTAGGAGCTGCATGAGATGATGGCCAGAGGATTTCAGAGCAAAGCCTTTGTTTGCAAAGAACTCTCAGAAGCAATGCTCTTGGCTGTGCTTGTGTGGGAGACGGCCCTTCACTTTCCATATGCTGCTCAAAGGGCCGGCCCACTCATTGGAAATGATGTAATAAATATATATATTAGTCATTTAGCATTGCATAGATAAAGCTACATAAGGTCAATATCCATTAAAGCTAGAAAACTGACCACCTCAAGCCGGTAAGTGGGGCATTTTCACATACATGAAACTGTTCGCAGGAATTCTGAGTGAGCAGTAATAATCCGCTGGAAGTGTAAGAAGGATGCATTCAGAGTTAAATATGCCCCTTTCCATATGACGAAGCGTCAGTGAACACAACTGCAAGCGTAGCTTCTGGAGCACCTCTGCTAGTCTGAAGATGTCTCCCCAGATCTCACCCTAGAAAATTCCCAAATCTGGTCTTCCTTTAGAGTGATTAACGTGTTCCCGACAGGGTAACTGAACCACCAGAGCAAGGCAAGCCATCTCAGAACCCTGACATTTGAGGGACTTGATAGTTTGCAGTTCATTTTTTGACTCTGAGAAGTGGACAGTCATATTTTCAGGGTTCAGGGAAGTCCCTCTCGCTCACCAAATTCACAGCAGGGGTGCAAAGCTTGCTTTCCTCTGGGTTCCATTCTGAGAAAGTTCCCCACCAGTCCTTCCTACTTGAAGGACATAAGTTCTCTTCAAAATCCTTTTTCCCAAACAAGCACCTCTTTCCGAAGTGTCTTAATTTCTTATCACAGAATTTTACTCACACGAGGAGCCATAAATAATTCATGCCACCGCCTCTTTGTTGTGTGTCCCTGAACAGCACCAAGCCGAAGGCTGACAGCTGCGTCAGGGCGGCACCAAGGATCTGTCATGACAAGTGGCTAACAAGTTTCTTTCGGTTCCTCGCCTGGGAAGACAATGGCCCAAAGTGCAGAAAGCAGCCCTGAGACAAAATAAAACTGCTTCTTTCTCTTTACCTAAGTGTTTGCTATGAGCTGATTTCCAACCCGCAGCCCTGGTCATTTTCCAGGACTGCCCAGCCCCCACTCCTCACACTCGCCTGGCCATTTACGCCTGGCCAAGGATCAATATGAGCAATTCCTGGAGAAATACGATGTCTCCATGACAACCAAGCCACAAATTCTCAGTGGAAGGCAGTGAGACCAGGACTGAAGCCTCCAGAGGTTTGCAGGCCTATAAGGCAAGATGCCTTAAAATGCAGGGATGGACAGAGGAAGGGGCCGAGTAATTCACCCTTTATTACAGCATAATGACGGCAGGCGTACGGGCCAGTATTCACTCTTGAAGCCAAGATGCCTTATCAGCACCTGGATGTCCTAGTTAATCTTTCTTTTTGGGGGAGGTCCCTTTGTTTGCAGCAGTCCCACAGGCTGCCCTGCGTCTGAGTCCCTCGCTGCAGTCCTGTGCTTGCGGAGGGAGGGGGACATGGTGGCACCGAGCTGCTCTGTTCTCGTCAGAGGCAGTGAACTCCTAGGCAGACACTGACTCGCCGCTGCGGCTGCCTGACAAAAGGGTTGACGGGGAGCGGTTTATTAAGACACTGTAGGCACCTACACAGGATGAGACGATTTGAATCCAAACTAACGAAATTTAAATACAGATGTCATCACAGACACCGAACAGGACCACTGTGCACCCTTCTGTCCTTGAGAGGAACCCACAGTTTTCTTCCAGCTACTGCGGGGGGGTGCGTTTGCCCACAGCCTCCCCTGTCACCAGTGGTGCCATGCGTTTCTCTGGGCCGGGCAGAGCAGCGCTGTCTCTGGAGGAATCTGGTGTGTGTGGGGGTGTCCCTGGGTGATGCTGTCACTGCTGGGCCTATGGGCTCCCCAGATGACTTGGGAGACATGATATAGACTGCAGGCCACAGCTCCCACTGAAAATTAAATCTCAGCTGCCCTCCTCAGGGAAGGATCAGGGGACTGCTGGCAGCTGGCCCCTGTCAGGGAAGGCTGCAGGATTTGGAAATCTCTTAACCAAGCTGACAGGCCGCAGGGAGGGCCAATCAAACACGGGAAACAGGGCGAGCACAGAAGCCGAGAAAGGCCGAGGTGCGGGGCCAGAGAAGCAAGGGGAATGGCAGCAGCAGCAGTGTGCGGCTTTGCCTCCATAACAAGGGACCTCCTGGCACCGGGCGGCCCTGGTGGGACCAGGAATGTCACACCATCCGCAAGACTTTCTGCTTTGGTTAGTCAGTCATCGGGGTTAGGTGTATTTTAAAACACACCAAAAAACAGAAACAAAAATCCACGCTCCAGCACGTCTGGCGGGACCTTTCCACAAATGATGGTGACATCACGTAGGGGCACATGTGCAGGGAGAGTGGCCGTCGTGCTAAACCCCCTCACCGGGGGAGCCCTGCCTGCATCTGGAAAGGAGGTGGAACCCCAGCCGGCCGGGCTGGTTCTCTCTGCCCGCCTCCCCGGATGCGCTGGACTCTTGGGTCTCCCGATTTGAAATATTTAGAATGTCAACTTTCTCCGGTTCCCCGTCTCCGTGTGTAGTACCCGGTTCAGCCTAAAACGGATGATAATGAACTAAGTGTGTCAGCTCCTCTCTCAGTCATCCAGCCTTTGTACCTCCTCCGCCTGAATTCCTGATGAAAGAGGAGAGATAACAGCCCTGCCGTGACCTCTGGGGTGACCATTAATTTGACAGTGCAGCTGCTAGGGAAACAGCATTACAGCGCCCGCTCCAGGGCCCCACCGCGGTGTCAGACTCATCATTTTATACTTGACAATTTTTAAACGCTTTCACCTGGACTCTCCGAGCCTTCTGGGATCGGTCTGCCGGGCACGTCCTCGAAGTCCCGGAAGCTGGCCGGCTCCGAGTTGCTGTCGGGCTCGCCTGGGCTCACTGCAGCTATTAAAGGCAAAGGAGACAGAGCGGGAGAGGGCAGAAATGAGGGGCAGCGGCCTGCATCATGAAAGCATTCCTCTCAGTTCTGGGGATGCTTTCAGGGACACAGCATGTAAACACAAATAATAAATTGGAATAAAATGTATCCTCTAAGTATTTATTGGCAGACACGTAATTAGTTGAAAAATCCATAGATGTGACTTTATCTTAGAAGAAAAATAAGTCCATGGCATCAGCTTAAAAGCTACAAAGTAACAAAGTGACGCCTTGCAAATAGAAATCGTATTTTTAATGTATAAATCTAAAACAACAAAGTCAATTAATGGCCCTCATGCTCTGAGGGCCCCGGGTGGCTGGGAGGCCCAGCTGTAGGCCGGGAAGATCCTCTGGCCTGGCGCTAACGAATGCTCTGGATGCGTTTTGGTCCTCTCTCGTGGAGTTAAAAATGATGATACAAACACCAAAAAAAAAAAAGTCTTTACAAATAAATCTTTAAAAAGAGAATGAGTACACTGCAAAAGGGGCGCTGGGCTTTGAGACAGTAGGTCTTTGACTACTGGTTGGTAGCTCTTATTTCTTAGGCAGGAACAGGACCACAGATGGCGGCCAGCACAGGCAGCCAGCACAGGCGTCCAGACGCATTTCCTCTAAACGCCCGCCCCCGAGAGCTCTAGGCGGGAGAACGCACCGAGGGCCGCATTCTCCCTGACAGCAGCCCTGGCCCACGCTGCGTGTGCGTGCGCGTGTGTGTGTGTGACACACCCCCATGCCTGGGGCAGCAGTCGCCTGTCAGAAAAGCTGGGCATTGTCTTCATGAAGTAAGTCAGTGGAAAACAAAATTAAAGCCAGATTCTAATCTCAGCCTACTCACCTGCCTGAAGCCACGTGCTTAAATAACACACACACACACACACACACACACAGGCACACAGGCACACATGCGTGCACACACGTGAATATGGTGGCATTCTGCCTGTCATCAGTGCTGCATTGATACCACAGATCTCGCAGACACACACACACCAAGTCTATCAGCCAGGCGTGTGTGACACGGCCTCTACTGTTACCGTGGTGTCCCCACCAGGAGCAGCTGTGTGGGCACCGGACCGCCACCCTCAGCCTCCAGTGGGGGAGGAGAGGGCCGGAGCCTGACACCTCACACTCTGGACAAGTGATGCAAGCGTCCACCGGGTGGCTTGAGGTCACTGGCCACCCTCCTCTGGTGCCCTAAGGTGGCCGTGGAGCTCGAGCCCACACACGCATGTCAGAGGAGACTGGGAGGCCCCCACATTGCTCTCAGCCCCTCGGGACTCAGGACTCTTCTCTGTGCCCCAGAATTGTGAGCAGGGCTTAAACCCGCTGCCTTAAAACCAAGGTCTTAAAACCTTCTGTTTGGAAACAAAGTGTGGGAATTGTATGAAATCCTTATTTAAAATAAGTAAACGTGCAATCTTCATTTGGCACCTTTGCATTGTTTGGAGAACAGCACAGGAGAGCCCACACGAGCTCCCTGGGACGGCGTGTCTGCCCGTCTCAGCACCTGGCACAGCCATGTCGCTGCACAGTGGGTACACGAAGGATGCAGAGGCGCCAAACTCGAGGCCCTCCAGACCCTGAGGACCTGCCCTCTCATCACCTCTGGGGGGTCGGCTTGCGCTCCTGCTCTGACCCACATGAGACCATGACAAGAGTCTGCCAGGGCTGATGTGGGTAAGGCAAGGCACAGCTGGGCTCGGTCGTCAGGCACAGATCTGCCTTTAAACTTCCTCAGCTTACGTCACACGATAGGTTTTTGGGAAACAGTTTAAATGCAACATTTAAATGCACGAACACTGTAGAAAGCTATTACATTGGGCAAAATTTCCCAGCTTGTTTTAATTACGTTTATCTGTCTACATCTTACTTGTTACTTTTCTGAAGTACTTACACTGGTATTTACAATAGGGAATGAATCCCATAGCTAAATCTTGTCCTAAGAGCCAGCGGAGTAGCATCTGTGTTTATTAGGGGACATGTGTTACATTTGTCGCTGGTCCATTGTCCTTCCATACTTTCACACAGCCCTCATTTCCTCGGTTGATCCCTCCAACAGGTATTTATCGAGCATCAAATGTTTGAAGAATCTGCTCTGAATCAGGGACCTCAAAAGGGAGAAGGATATGGACAGAGGCCCCAAGAACAATAAAATGCCTGTGACCATTTTCAGGGGCGACAGAGCCCCCCCCCCCCCCGCCGCCATGGTGAAACGACGTCAAGTCCCTGGAGAGCCCTGCTAAGTCTGATGCGGGTTTAGCTCCCCCCCCACCAAGTCCAGCAAACTGGCACTCTCAGCATCGGAAAGCCACCCTGCCTCCGCTGCTACCGGAAAAGTGTGGTTTGTGGGAGTGGGTGGGAAGTGGGGGGATTCTTCTTAGATACTTTGCTTAACTACGTGTTAGCTTTCAAATCTGAAGTGGTGTCAGCTTTGCCCATTTTACTGGGCAGCCGTGGGGCAACCAGCTACACTTCCTGTAGAGCTATGAGTGCCCTCTCCTGACCAGAATGGCCGGTTTCTCCAGCTTAATCTCCGCTCTCCTTGGTGCTGCCTGCTGGGAGGGTGGGTGAATTGTTCTTCTGGGTGGTTCCTGGGGATGGTTCACCGTTAAACCCTGACACGATGGGTGACCTGGCATCTCTAATGAATCATTGCAGAGATGGTGACATCAACGAATACTGATCCGGTGCTTATTACGAGTAGAGCTCTTTGCCAGACAGGGAGGAGGAAAGAAAGGAGGGCGCTTCAATGTACCCTCAGAAGACTTGCGATCTAGCTGACGTATGACGCCGGCAACTTGAGGGAGTGCGGAGGTGACACCCGGAGAGTGGCATGCTTCTTAGGGGACAGAGGACACTCTCCTACCATTGGCAGGTGAAGGGGAGACTGGACCGTGTCTTGAGCAGGCAGTGGGCAGCCCGAGGCTGCGGACTCACACCGCAGGAATGCTGTGAGCACCGTGCAGCGGGCCCAGGCCTGTGCATTTGAGGTGCTGCCCGCTTGGCATGTATTTTTAATGGATTCTCCTCGCTTGTCTCTTTGAGCCTCGGCTGAATTGCTGTTGTTGGCTAGTTCTTCTCACCTGTACAAGTTAGCTATGGACAGGCTCTGCCTTGCCCTGGACAGTCAATACTTTGATCTGGGCACATTTGTCACGGTAAGTTGTCCTTTCACGATACATATTGACTTTTGTTTATCAATACCAAAGTCCATTTGTAGCTCATCACTAAAGTTCCTGGATGTTTTCAGGGGTTTTTGAAGGTGCATTTCAGATCTTGGCAGAGAGACATTTCTGACATCAGTGCAGTGCAGATGGTTGCCTCGGCTCATCTACGGCTTAAAATCAACTGTTTGTTTCCTGCGTAATGGATTCTGAAACGGTCCACGTGGGGAGGTAGGGCCAGAATGATGAATGTCTGCTGACTGTTCTACCTCGGACAGATGTGAAGCCACTCTGCTTAGCCATCTGTACTGCAAAATAGCGACAACTGAAAGGCCAGGGTTCCAAGCAGCTCCACAGTGGCTCAGGTGGTGAGGCGCAGAGCAGTCAGCACACTTTGCAGGCCTGTGTCTGCCCAGGGCCCTTTCAACCAAGAGTGTAATTCTCCTAGATCCTACAGGAAGGGTCCGGCCAATGACTACAGGACATGACAATTCATGTACCATGTTTGGGAATGGGAATGCTTTCAGAGAAGCCCCACAGACTGCACGAGGGAGAAGGACTTACTGTAACAAACACAGTGTCAGGCTCAGAAGTGATCTCCTCCTCCCC
>PVLA01010546.1:0-53356 GCA_004027455.1 Hydrochoerus hydrochaeris
AATGGAGTAATCTTAGACAAAGGAAGAGAGAGTGTAAAGCATAGATTAAAAGAAGGCAAAACAGATTTTGGGGGGAAACAAATAGGATGATGCACTCCTTATACATCTATGACAGGTTATATGAAACATACTTTTCTCCCTTTGAAAATATCAAGTAGGAGGAGGCAGCTCTAGGAACTGTAGAAGAAAGACAGAGAAGGAACTAGGAGGACAGACTGTGATCTGAGAGAGTTCAACACAACAGGGACTTTTGCGGTTTAGGAACAGCAGTACAGGGAATGCTGGGCGAGAACTTGCTAAATGTAAAGATGTGCTACTCAAATATAATCTTTTTCTCTCACTAGGAAATGCTGTCTATGCTGGGAGAACAGAGCAACAGCTACAACAACGAAGAATTTCCTGATCTAACTATGTTTCCCTCCTTTTCAGAATAGAACTATTGGGGTGAGGATAAGGGGTGAGGGAGTAAAATTACTGTTTGTTTTTTAAAAGCAAATATTTTGTAAACAGAATAAAAGTTCCTCTCCCTTCCCTTCCCTCACCCCTCACATGTACCCCTCTTTCCCTGCTGGACCTCCCTTGCTCCCACCCTTGCCTCTCTGAGGTAACATTTGTAGGCAAAATGAAATGATAAATCCCCAAGGCTTTTAGGACTCTTTGAAAATAGGGGCTGGGTGAGATAGAATGCCTTTCCTTACTCCTCCTGACCAGAAGTTGCACAGTGATAATTTGTGCTAGGGTAAAGAGATGGGTTAGAGGAACCTACACCCACTATCTGCCTTGGAGACTATGGCCTATTTTAGAAGGAAATTCTGAATAGAATGGAGGAGAAATATCCTCTCAGAACCATGAAACATGGTATTATGGGGCTTTAGAAAGCGAGCATGAGTTTTTTCTGTTACCTGTGAGTAATTCCTCTGGAAAGAAAGGTGAGAGTGAGTTGTGTGTGTGTGTGTGTGTGTGTGTGTGTGTGTGTGTGTGTGTGTGTTTCTTTCTCCCTATGCAAAATCTGTCCCATATTCTTTGTCTTTCTGTGTGCTCTTCAAAGAATTTTAAGGAGTTAAATGTTCCAGGTATTTTCCATTTAGTATTGCAGCCAAAGAGTATTTAAATAAATATCTTTGCTGCACTTATTTCTGTGTCCAGACAATGTGCAACTATAGGCAAAGTCTTGCTGATAATGATTGGTTTCTTACCAAACATGTTCAGTGATAAAGCTGGATCAGTCCTGCTTTTGGTGCTTACACCTTGCTCAGTAAGATTGGCAAACATTACTGAAACAGGCTGGCAATTAAACATTTTTAGTAATCCTAGACTTGTCCGTAAGGATAATGCTGCATTTTTCTGTCAGAATCACACATAATGTGTATCATATAGAGGTTATTTCTGCATGGAAACTCAACTTCTTGGAGTAGCAATTACAGTGAAAATACTCACTGTGGAGTGCAAAACAAATACCAAGCCTCTTGCAAAGTAACCTCTTTCATCCCATCCTTAAAAATTGCTTGTCTAGATTTCGGCCTCTTCTGGGCCTGTAGGTCTTTCCTTTTTGCTCCCCTTCCAATCTTATGGTTGGATGGGTCACAAGTATAATAATTCTGTTTGTTATGGGGCCTGAGCTCCCATCCCAACAGGGTCACTTGGTAATTATAGCCATATAAATGTGGATACAGGTTACTGCTCTCACTCTTTACCTTTCTCAGGTAAGTCATGTGTACCGACCTGTTTTTTTTTTTTTTTTCCTCCCCTAAACTGGCTCCAGCTAGCATGTAAGTGCAGGACTGAGTTAATTGGAAGACACTAAGTGTATTCATAGGAGATTGAGGAGCACTGATGGCCTTGGAGAAGCTGAGGGAGTGTCACTTACTGGTTTCTTCCTTTTGTCTCCAGTCTGGTGCCAGGTAGTGGAGTGGAAAGGAGACAATTTATTTTTTTATTCTATGTGCACACATACAGTATACATATATATTTATATCACAATTTACGAAACCAAAAAGTTGAGTTTCCAATGGAATCCTTGTTTTTTAATAATCAATTGTTTTTAAATGTGATCAAGACTATAATATTGTACAGTTATAATAGGGTTTTTGGGGGGGGAGGGCCCAGGAGGAAAAGGATACTCTGGGGGTTTTGTTTCTGCCTTTCCTTCAGGTTTTATTTTTGATTGTTTTTTGTTTGTTTGTTGTTTTTTTCCCTTGTTGGCCATTTCTGTATTGCTGGGATCTGTGCTAATACAGTGGCAAAAATAATGACTTGTAGCAAAGATTTTAAAACAATATTTTTTCCCTTTTGTAAAAAGTTCTTGTGTTGTGTGATCTCGATTGCGACTTTATTATTCCTTTTCAGCTCATAAACAGCAGACCTTCACAACTAAAGGAATTCATAGATTGAGCTCCAAACATTCAAACATAGTGTGAGTCTTTCATTTCAGGAATCAGAAATCACAGGGCCTTGGTCACTCAGCTCCCTTCTTCCTCACTTGTCCTCCTGACCCTGACACATTCTGAATAAAATCAGCAAGGACATTCTGATCACACTCTGTGGGGGTGGGGGTTGTCCAGACTTTTGAGAGAGACTTAAGAGTTAGGATTTGAAATCACTAGGCTCATCTGGATACCTCTCTCCCTAGTATATCATCCTTTGGATTAAAAAGAATTAAGGATTGGGAATTTTTGCTATTCTCTTGTTTTTTGAGATGGTCTCACTTTGTAGCCCAGGTTGGACTCTGACTTGAGATGATCCTCCTGCCTCTGCTGGAATCACAGGCACGTGGCCACTATGTCTGGCTCAGGGTTGGGAAGTTTAAACTCCTCAAGTCTGGACCTCATTTCCTTCTAGAACTACTGTGTGTGGTTTTTTAACATTTCTTAAAGTTGAGAAGCATAAGCCCGTGTTTCTGAGGACTTACTTGTGGAATCCAGCATGGAACTAAATCTAAATTCTGTGTATTATCTTTTCAGTTCCAATGACTGTCTTTCCCCACATCTGTTTATGGAAGAAAATAGAGGTGGGTGGAGTGACTGAGCTGAACTCTTATGATTTGTCACATGGGTAGAGTTTGGGGAAGCATTTGGAGAAGCTCATGTGACTGACCTAGAATGGGGATATTAATAATTGAGGCATAATGCTCATCAGACATCCTACCATCTGAGGCTGGTAGCAGTAGAGTCTTCATGTGAATCAATCAGTCCATTGATTCAGGCATTGTTCTAGAACAGGAGCACTGTTTTTGACCACTTTTAGAACCAGTTTCATCTGGACTTTCTCAGCAGGTCCTCTCTACCAAAATCACCTTAGGCTAGGAAGGCTGTTCCCCTGCCTAAAAGCAGTGGCAACTTCAGCCGACCACTTCATAAAATACAAACAATTTTGGAGCCTATGTCTTCTCTTATGTTACTTGCTTCTAGTCTTTTGTGTTTATTCTGTTATCCCAGAAGTGTGGGTCAGACACAAATTTGAAAACTGAGGTTTCAGTGTTAGGGGAGTCAGAACAAGAAAAAGGAAAAGATGCAGTCTATTGTAACAATGGATTTAAAGGAGGAAGATGAGGAAGACCAAGTTTGTGTCTTTCATTTTCCCATTAAAGGAGAAAGTATACCCCAACTTGAATAATGTGTGTTGTCTTTTGTCTGCCTCCAGAAACAGTCATGTGAAACTAAATACCTAGCAACTGGTTATCCTAGCACACAACACGACACAGAAACACTGCAAATATGCTGCCGCCTTCCACCCTAACCCCCCTTCTCAACATTTCTATCCCCGCCTCCCTGTCTTATCCAAATTTTCCAGCCAACTGCTGTGGCTGACTTCCGCAATCCTGATGAAATAAATCTACCACCCCTGGTCTTCTGTCCACATTAGCCACACTTTGTGCCTGAAAGGAGCCCAGACGAGATTCCCAACTTCAGGTAACATTTTCAGTTTTCTAGATCTTTTAGCTTCTCAATTCTTGCCAGTTTTCTGTTTAAGAGCATCAGGGATGTAGTGAGTTGATCAAAATTACAGGTTCTGTAGATGAAAACAGATGCCCTTATTTCTTCTGGCCACATAAAATCTGCCTGGAAATCCTTAGGATTCCTTGTATTACTGTATGTACCATATGCATACATGCTTGTTAGTAGAAGCAAAGGAACAGGGAATCCTTTGCTTCTTTTGAGGTATGAGGTACCTCAAAAGCATACCTTATACCTCAAAAGCAGCCACTTTTGTTTTCTGCTTGGATCAGAAGAGTTCTAACTACTGAGGACGAGTGATAAGAATGGTACCAGTAGGTAGTAGCTTGGTATTTCTGCTCTAACCTATCGTCAGCCCTTAACACTCCAGCTATTAAATGTCCTCTTCAACATCTCACCAGTTTGCAAAGATTACAAAAATGGACTATAAATTTTGTGCTGTGCAGGTCATATGACTGCCTGGAGACTGCAGATTGTTGTTAAACTGAAGGACTTGCAGCTAAACCAGTGCAGGAAATGAGTGAATCTTTGCTTTGAAAAAGTTGTTAATGGAATACTGCTTTTCCATTCTACATTTTTCTAACCTTGGTTCTGAGGAATTTACCCCTATGAAGACAGCCACAGATGTTTGTTGTTGGGAAAAGAAAAACCTACCCACAACATCTGGTTAAGATTAGGCCAGTTTCCTGCCTAAGAGGAAGGGGAGGAAGATATGTATAAAGGGAAGAGACCATAAATGTCGAGTTAAATAAGGAAATACTGTCATCTTTTCTCCTGTCCTCTCTTGGGAAGATCTGGAAAAGTCAGTTTAGGCAAAGAAAAGAAGCTGGAAATCTCTCCTGTGTGTATCCTCCAACTGTTTCTATCTTACCCTTTGTCCCACTCCAAAGTTGGGAACACTGAAAGACAAGTTCAGTGGAGATGGCCCAGATGTTTGGTCTCCACCCCATTAGTGGTTGTAAGTTTGTATGTATGTGTGTAAACCCTTTGGATTTCTCAGTGTCAAACTTCTTGGAATTAGATAAACCTTTATCTTATGCAAAGCTACTCTCTTCCTATCATCCTCAATTCTTTGTCTACCTTTCTCAAAGAGCCAAGTGTTCCTCTGTCTTATGGTTCAGAGAAAGGGCTGCTTATCTCTAGTCATGAGTCTCCAAGGATTTCTCCCTATGTGTGCACTTTTTTCCTAAGAGGAACTAGACTTCCGTTAGCTTTTGAAAGGAATCTGTGACTCCTTAAAGGTTAAGAGCAACCTATTGGAATATAACTCCCACTATTTCCTCATCTGTAAGCCAGGCTATGAATCTCAAGGCAAATGGAAGAGTTTTCCCTAATTATTCCCTTCCCCAGGATGTGGGGGCTCAAGGTTCTGCTGCTGCCTGCAGTGAGCTTTGCTCTGTACCCTGAGGAGATACTGGACACGCAGTGGGAGCTATGGAAGAAGACCTACAGGAAGCAGTATAATGGCAAGGTGCCTGGGGACTGGGAGGGGCACATGATGGTAGAGCTGGGATCTGAGATCTCCATTCTCAGTTTCTAGAGTCCTCAGTCAAATAGTGTTTCATTTCAGCGAAGCAAACTGTCCCATTCCCTAAATCTATTTCTGTGCCTCAGCTCATCATCAAGCTCTCGCCATATTTTGCTAATGGTCTTGTCCATGGGTCTAGCTCAGTGATACAGCCCTTGCCTAGCAAGTGCAAGGTTCAGTGCATCACCAATACCAAAAAAACCCTTAAATTTGTCTTTTGGGAAGACAGCTTTTCAGATTAATGCTATTTATGAGCAATTTTCTATTGATCTTTTCAGAGCTTTGCATTGTATTATTTGTATTTGTTTACATATTTCTTTTTGTGTACTCTTAATCCATGGTTCCCTAATAGACTACATTTTACAATTTCAAGTTGCATCTTTTATCCACAGTACTAGCTGTGTAACTGCACACAGTCTATGCAAATACTGATAATCCTTTATTTAGGTGGATGAAATCTCTCGGCGCTTAATTTGGGAAAAGAACCTGAAATATATTTCGATCCATAACCTTGAGGCCTCTCTTGGTGTTCATACATATGAATTGAGCATGAACCACTTGGGAGATATGGTGAGTTGAGCCTGAGCTCCTGGCCCACCTGTCATGTTTGCTTTAATTTCCTGCTAATGCCTGATCTGTCTCTCTTTTGTCTCAGACCAGTGAAGAAGTGGTTCAGAAGATGACTGGGCTCAAAGTACCTCCCTCTCATTCCCACAGTAACGACACCTTGTACATCCCAGACTGGGAAGGCAGGGCCCCTGATTCTGTTGACTACCGAAAGAAGGGCTATGTTACTCCTGTCAAAAACCAGGTACTATCTTATGTGTGTGCATAGGAATTCTGGCATGATTTGTTCCTTTTTCTGGTGTTTCGGTCCTGAAGCAAGAGGGTACTGGGAAAAGGGGAGAGAAAAATTAAGGTTTGTCTTATTCTAACCTATTCCGATACTGACATCATTATTTTGTATGTTTAAAAGTACATTTTTGTAAGTTTGTTTCTGAGGTGTTTTTTTTGTTTTGTTTTGTTTTTTAACTGGGAATCAAACTCATGACCTGTGTTTTCCAAGTAAGCTCTTACAACGCTAAGCTAAATCTCCAGCTCCTAACCTGAGTTTTCCTTATTACAACTAGTGTTACAGTAAGTGCTCTTGGGTGTATTTTATGTGTGTGAACTGCAGAAATGTTAAGCAAAGTAAAATTGGAATTGTTTAGTCATAGTTTCCAAAAAGTTTTTACAATCTTACATTCTTGCCAACACAAGAAGGCCAATTTTCCCATAACCGTTTTTTTTTTTTTTTTTTTTTTTGAGACAGGATCTTGCTGTATAGTTTAGGTTGGCCTTGAACTGTGTTCTCTTGCCTTAGCGTTTAGAGTGCCGGGATTACAGGCATGCGTTCCAGAATTTTAGCATAGGTTTTAATCAGTAAAGATGAACAGTTGAGCTGGGTGTGAGGGTGCATGCCTGTACCCCAGCTACTTGGAAGGTTGAAACAGGAGAATCCATAGTTTGAGACCAGCTTAGGTAATTTAAAGAGATCCTGTCTCAAAAATGTGTATGTGGTAGAGTGGGGATCTAGCTCAGCAGTAGAGTGCCTTGGGGTTCAGTCCCCAGTACTGCCAGCCCACCCCCCAAAATTAACATTCATTTAATAAATACTATTTATTTCTCCCCTAGAGTCTACCAGGTACCACAGAGCTAGGCATTAGAAATTCAAAATGGCTAATGCATAATCTGCATCCTCAAGAAATATGTCTTAAAAGATGGCTTAAGAAAGAAAAAAAAAAAAAGCTACACTCTGGCAGAATAAACATAAATTCTAATTTTTTAATCCTCATGATAGTCTCATTAAGTACACTGTTAACATTTTATAGATAAGAAAACTGAGGCACAGAATGCAGTAGTAAGTTGCTTAAGGTGATGTACACAGCTAGTGGGTACCAGGTCTGTCAGAACACAGGCAAACAAATGCCTCCAAAACCTGGCTCTGCTTTCTGTTTTACTGCAGCTCACAGGAACCACAGTTATCAACAGCATTATTAGGCAATGAATGTTAAGTGGAAGGGAATAAGAAGGCACCATTTGCGCTGGGTGTGTAAAGTGCATACCGAATGTATCAGGCAGGTGGAGGGAAGATAACAGATGCGGAAGCTCAGGGCTCATCATGTCTTTGTACCCCGCTCAGGGTCAGTGTGGTTCCTGTTGGGCTTTCAGCTCTGTGGGTGCCCTGGAGGGCCAGCTCAAGAAGAAAACGGGCAAACTCTTAAATCTGAGTCCCCAGAATCTGGTGGATTGTGTATCTGAGAATGATGGCTGTGGAGGTGGCTACATGACCAACGCCTTCCAGTACGTGCAAGAGAATCGGGGCATCGACTCTGAGGACGCCTATCCGTACGTGGGCCAGGTGAGGCTGCGCCACATAGCTTCACAGCTCTGTCATGGCTGCTCTTTACTTAGTGTGAATAGTGCTTCCTGGGAGGGATTCCAGAAGTTTGTTTTCTTTTGTCCTATTCAGCTTTTTTAATGGGATACTTTCTCACAGAAAGGCAAAAAGATTTCTACAATCTTGGGAGTGCTTTAGGAACTTAAGCTACCGTAGCTCTCTGCCCTGGATATGAGAGGGGATAGGTTATCCTTTAACATCTGCACAGGTCTCAAGAACCCTCTGCTAAATTCCCTGTGCCTACAAGCCACAAAACTAACCTTGCTATTTTCATGAATCATGTAACATACTTACTTTTCCTCTCTCTCTTTTTTTTTTTTTCCTGTCCTGTCCTTGTCCTTGTCCTTGTCCTTGTCCCTTCCTTTCTTTGAGATAGAGTCTCACTATGTAGTTCAGGCTGGCCTCTAACTCGAGGTGATCCTCCTGCCTCAGCCTCCCGAGTACTGGGATTATAGGCATATGCCACATGCCTGGCCATGTGGCTTTGTTTTGCATGAGCTCAGTGGAATTTGGAGAACATTTAATCCAGTTATGTAAGTTAAAATGCAAACATGTATAAAATGAGAGAAGAAAATTATTTCATAATAAGTGTAATTTTAGAGGTAAAGGATTACCTCACTTTTCTATGAGTCTTTAATAATAGGATCTTTCTTCTCTAAATGAAGGTAATGTGAGGGTTTTTAAATATACATGGGGCTGATGGATAATATAGTATGAGCCTCTGTGATAGGAGGCTTTGGGGCAGGGGTTGCAAGTCTGAGTGATAAAAATTGAAGGCTGCAATATACTAAGCCATGTAGGTGGGTTTTTTTTTTTTTTTTTTGGCTTTTTGAGATAGGGTCTCACTATGCAGTTCAGGCTGGCCTTGAGTTTACTTTGTAGCCCAGCCTGGTCTCAAGCTTGCAAGGATCCTCAGCCTCCCAAATGCTGGGATTAGAGGCGTGAGCGACCATTCCCGGTACATTTATTTTTAATCCTCGTAATAGCATTGTAAAGTAGACCTGACTTCACTTTGTAGAGAAAGAGGTTAAAATTTAAGGAGACAAAAGAATGTGATCCAATTTGTACCACTGTTACATCACAAAGATATGAAAGTCTTTTCATTTGACACGGACTTTCTTAGGCACATGTGTGAGAATTTCATATTAGGATATAATACCTTGGAACAAAATTGGCTCTTAGGGTATGTGTAGATAAAACTTTACTGTATATTGTTTACTTTAGCTGTTTACTAAACAATTTGGCAACATTTATACTTTCACCTGCATGTATAAGACTTTTGAGATAAGATCTCACTAAACTGTCCAGGCAGGCCTCGAATTTTTAATCCTCCTGACTCTGTCTCTCCAATAGCTGTGATTATCAATGTGCACATTGAGCCAAAAAAAGCCTGTTACATGTTTTGCTTGTTCGTTTGCTTTTTGGGTTTTTGAGATGAGGTCTTGCTATGTAGCTCAGGTTGGCCTTGAACTCTGTAGCCCAGCTGTTCTTTTTTTTCCCTTTTCTTCTTCTTCTTTTTTTTTTTTTTTTTGGTCTTTTTGAGACAGGGTCTTGCTATGCAGTTCAGGCTGGCCTTGAGCTCACTTTGTAGCCCAGGCTGGTCTCGAACTCATAACGATCTTCCTGCCTCAGCCTCCCAAGTGTTGGGATTACAGGCGTCAGCCACCACGCCCCACAAGTTTTTTTTTTAAAGGGGCTTTTTTTTTGGTCCAGCTGTTCTTGAACTCATGGCAATCCTCCTGCCTCAGCCTCCCAAGTGCTGGGATTACAGGTGTATACCACCACACCCAGCTCCTGTGTAATTTTTGACAGCAAGAGGCAGCAGAGGTTGGCTCAGATGGTAGACCACAAAGGGATTTTGAGAAATTGCAAAGTAGTAGACTACTACAGTCTTATGCAAATGCTCTACCACTGAGCTACATCCCTAGCCCTAATTATATTAAAATATTGTCAAATGCCACCATTACTATTAATATTTAGTGTGTTCTTATTGTAGGTATAACCTTCAGGTTTTGAAAGGATCATCTGTAATGAGTTACCAAATAATAGAGACATATTGCTAACTAGATCTGCAAAACATGGAGTTGGAAGATCACAAACTAAATTACCATGTCATTAAGTATTTTTATGTCATGTTATATGCTTTTATTTCTGTCTTGATGAGAACGTAATCCAGCAAAACTCTGCCTCACACTCTCATCCCTGATAGAGGGGCAAAAGGCCCAGGTTCTCCTTGTACTGGGCTTTGGCGTTGGCCTTCTCCCCACACTGCAACTAGTACCTCTCTGGCCACTGAGGCTCACACATAATAGAAAGTCAGAAGATTAGTCGGGTGTGGTGGCGCACTCCTGTAATCCCAGTACTTGGGAGGCTGAGGCAGGCAGATGGTTGCAAGTTCATGACCAGTTTGGGCTACAAAGTGAGCCTAAGGTCAGCCTGAACTGCATAGCAAGACTGTCTCAAAAAGAAAAAAAAAAGTCAGAGGATGACTTGTGTCTTATTTGTGTGTGTGTGTATGTACATGCATGCTGGGGTTTGAACCCAGGGCCTTCATACTGATCTATAGCCTCAGTCTTGTTTTCGTTTTTTATTCTGAGAGAGTCTTGCTAAATTGCCCAAGCTGAGCTGAAAAATGTAACCCTCCTGCCTCAGGCTCTGAGAATGCTGGGATTACATTCATGACCCCACCATGCCTACCTATGAGTTGTACCTTTCACAAAAATCTTATTTGAGAAATCTCTTTTTTTTACCCTGAAGTAATAAAAACAGTATCTCTTTTTTAAATGTTTAGTTTTTCTTCTATGTTAATGTCTTTAAACCATCTGACATTGATGTTTGTGTATAGCAGAATTAGGAATCCCTTTTCATGTTCTTTCCATAGTTTCCTAAAACGGTGAAGAAGAATAGACTGTTACTTCACTGCTGCTACTCAAAACTTGGGTCAACTTTCTCACTGATCAACTCATTGCCCATTGCTTTGTTGTAGTCCTGTTACAACCTCATTTCTTCCAGGAGGAAAGCTGTATGTACAACCCAACAGGCAAGGCTGCTAAATGCCGAGGATATAGAGAGATCCCTGTGGGCAATGAAAAGGTGCTGAAGAGAGCTGTAGCCCGTGTAGGACCCGTCTCCGTGGCCATTGACGCAAGCCTGAGCTCCTTCCAGTTCTACAGCAAGGGTAAGGAGCCATTCCTGCAGAGTGCACTTGTGTGGGCCTGATGTTCTGCAGGGGTCTGAGCAGTCTCAGTACAGTACTCAGTGTTCGTATTTAAACTCAGTCTGCCAGAGACAAACTAACATTGGCCACAGTGCAGATCATCTCTGTGGTCAATCTACTAGGCTGGGACTGAATTCTAGTGTCTCCTAGATCAAGAGGCCCCGCCAGGGCACCTCTTGCATAATATAGAGCCTCAGTGTGGTTGTTTTCCAGGTGTGTATTATGATGAAAGCTGCAATGGTGATGATCTGAATCACGCACTGCTGGCAGTGGGATATGGGATCCAGAGGGGAAATAAGCACTGGATACTTAAAAACAGGTAATGAGGGGATACTGCTTTTGTCAGGTAATTACCCTCTGACATTCAACATTACTTCAGTTTCCCAGAATTCCTTTCTTTCTCTCAAATCAAAAGAAATTATCTCAGGCTTTTCACTTGTGTCTTCTAGCCAGAGCCTTAATTCTGAAGCTGGCATTTGGTGAGCAGACAGCAGTACTTGAGTGTATTATGTACTGATCTGTGTGCAAGGTGCTTAACACCCAGTACAAACACATGAGCAAATGTCTGCAGTCAGCCATCTCACAGCCCAATTAGAAAGGCAGAGACAACTCAACCATGACATAAGTGGCACAGAGAAGCAGCTCATTTCCTTGAGAATCTCTCCTAATTTTATCCACCTCACCTGTGGGATTTACTCCCAAGCCACAATCACAGCCTTAGCCTCTCTTGCCACAATAAATCTCAAACTCTTCAGACTTATGGTACAAATAATTCAAATTATGTCAGTCTGCCTTCCAGACATAGCTCCTGTTACACTCTGTCAGGTACTCTGCTTTCAGCCACGTGATCCTAACACGACCAGCCATCCTTGCTTCTGCCATCAGCCTCAGTACTCCTCCACGGGCACCCCATTTCCTTGAGCCCACATTCTCCCAGCTTTGGGCTTCATCCCTTTTTCAGCTTCTTGATCAGTAGCACTCTTTTGAACCTTTGAAAAGATTTGCATTATACCATTTTTCCTCCCCATGACTTTAAACACTTTAAAGATAAAAGTCATCTTGCTCAATTTTGTGTGTTATTAGTACTTGGCACACTATAATAAGAGCTTTAAGGAATTAACTGAGGTACTAAGTATTCTTCTTGATTGGTCCTACAGCTGGGGAGAAAACTGGGGAAACAAAGGCTATGTTCTCCTGGCTCGAAATAAGAACAATGCATGTGGCATTGCCAACCTCGCCAGCTTCCCCAAGATGTGACTGCAGCCAGCCAGCCTCCTCCTGCTCTTGTGTTCCTACTTGATGATGCAGTATCATGATATGCCTTGGAAGGGAGCTGTGTACCATTCTTCAAACAGATGTGGCAACACTGAGACTCTGTGTTCCATTCTTCATTCACCGGTGCTTCAAGCAATGCCCTGCTACTTTCCTTTTTTCCACCTGAAGCCCTTTTCTCTGGGGCCATATGCAGGATTTCCCTGAGAGGTATGGGTGCATGTCCTGGGGCTAACTCTGTGGCGGTCTTCTGATGGGCTAGATTCTGGTACATTAGGACTACTTAGCTTTAAGTATCCTGGAAAACTAAGGCAACCCAACTTCAGTTTCTGAGTTCCCTTCCATATTCACAAGGTAGAAATTTCTGTTTTTCACTCCAGTTCACAAATAGAGTTTTTGGTACAACTTTACATCATAGAAGAAATATTTCTTTTTCCTTCTTTGCATTTTTGAAATAAATATCTCTTGTCTACAGTACAATAAACAGCCTTTAGTACACATTCATTTTATGTTAATACAGTGCTAGCTGTTGGGAGACAAAAAGATGGGTAAGAGTGTTCTCTATTTGATACACTCACGGTCTGACTTGAAAGACTGTTATATAATCATCCCAGTTCCTTTATGTGTTCATTCCTTCATCTGGCATTAATCAAGTACTTACCCAAGACTTGTACTGAGTTTCTGGAAGTAAGGAAATGTCAGTGTTTAATACTGTCTGCACATGGGCCAGATCCAGTGACAAGCATACCTGAGTCTTGAAAAACACCTTAAATCTGCTTCTGAAGTTCTATAGCCTAAATTTTTGCTGTCACTAAAAGAAGAAATTCAAAATCTTTACTACTATTTTCCAACAAGTATTCTAGAAGATTAAATTGCATAAATTAATTTACCTTTTTTCACAAAACATTTTATCAAAGACCTATTTTTTGTTGTTATTGTTGTTGGGGATTTTTTGGTTGTTTTTGTGTGGGGAGGGTTCTGTGTATTTTTGTTTTTGTTTTGAGACAGGGTCTTGCTATGTAGTTTAAGCTGACCTTGAACTTACTGTGTAGCCCAGGCTGGCCTCATGGTGATCCTCCTGCTTCAGCCTCCTGAGTGCTGAGTTTACAGGTATGCACCACCACATCTGGCGAGGACTTGCTATTACCACTAGAAAAGTCACATTTATTTACTATTTACTCATGTCAAGAATTCTTATTTCTTTGCAAAAAAAAAAAAAAAACCATTGTTTTGGTAAATATTTAACATATGGTAAAGAATATATTAAGTCTTAGAGCCTAGTCATGGTCCTGATTTCAGAAATACTGACTGCCAGCTTTAGTGGATGTACTTGTAGTCCCAGCTAATTGGGAGACTAAGGCAGGAGGATCTCTTGAGCCCAAGATTTTCAGTTCAGTCTGGGCAACACAGCAAGACCCCATCACAAAAAAACAAAAAAATAGAGAATAATCACTGGATAACTGTCTTTTGAAAACTAAGCATTTTAAAAATGGGTTCTCTGGATATTTCTGAAATAATAAAATAGTTTTAAAAAACGATTTTAAAAAGAACATAGTACATTCATGTTAGAGACAGACACAAGAAATCAATAATGTTACTTATAGTGGGGAAAAAAAGCTCAGAAATGGGTCATTACTTACTAGGATTTTCAGTAAGAAAAGCAGGGCTTTAAAAAAATCTTTTTCTCTTTCTCTTTATCTCTCTTCCTCTCTATCTCTGTCTCTCTGTCTCTCTGTGTGTCTTGTCTCTCTCCACAAACTGGCCTTGAAGTTGTCTCCTGTGCAGCTGGAATTATAATGGTGTGCTACCATGTCTGGAGCTTTGAAAGATCTTAATGGGTAGAGAAGGAGGGTGGAGGATCCCATCAGCCTGGAGGTTCCAGGTGATCAAAGGCACAGAGCTGTGTGGGTGAATAGTGAGAACTGGAACGTGTCAACTGTGGAGGGCAAATGCTGGAGGTGAGGTGAGAAAAGTTGAGAGGTGCGTCCTGGAGCCCCACTGTATCCGGTGAAGTTCATTATTTATTTTGTGAGGACACAGGCATTTAGTAGGCATCAAAAGTCATGATTAAATCTATATTTTAATAATATTCCTCTGGCCCTAAGGTAAAAAACAAAATTGAAGAGCAAAATGGAGATGTAGCCTGTAATTCTAGCATTCAAGAGTCTGAGGCAGAAGGATCACTGTGAGTTTGAGGCCAGCCTAGACTATATAGTGAGTTCAGAGCCAGTCTGAAAACTAGCTTAGGGTGACCTTGTCTCACAAGAACAAAACAAGCCAGGTGTGGTGGTGCACACCTGTAATCCCAGCACGTGGTTAAACTGAAAAAGAATTGCTGTGAGTTTGAGCCCAGCCTGGGCTACATAGTGAGTTCAAAGGCAGCCTGAATTACACTATCATATACAAATAATAATAAAAAAAAATGCAAGAGAATGGAGGAAAATCAACATTTAGGAAGTACCTCAAAGAAGTGCTTCTCTAAGGTTATGAGTTCCATCCCCGGTACTAAAAAAAGAAGTGCTTCTCAAAGAAAGAATAGTTCATGGACTCAGAGCTTTTTTATTTTTTTTAAATTTTATTTAAAGAGAGGGGAAAAATAAAGCAAAACAGAAAAAAAGGGTAGAAACAATACAGAATTAAAAAAAAAAATGACCAGCAAGAAATTACTAGTTGATACATTACATATTTTCCTGGATGTAGTTGTTCAAGTTACAAAATGAAAGCATACAAAGTGGACATTCAAACAGTGAGCCTGCAAACAGCTCTGTTCTCTGATCCAACAAAAACTTAGCAACATAATTATCATTCCTACACCCTTAAATATACATGCAGTTATATCTTTTAGAGCACCTGCTTTTCCTCCTTTTGTGTTTTAAGTCCATTATCTGTTTAGTTATATCATGTTTCAGGTTGCTCATTACCTTGCTGATCTGTTTTGTTGTTATTTACTTTTTAAAAATTTTTTTTCTTATTTATTTTTATTTTATTTATTTATTTTATTTTGAAGCAGAACAAGACAGGACATAGCCAACTGAGGCAGTGCAGTGAAATTGGCACAGAACCTCACAGCAGGCCACCAGGAAAACAGCAACAGGCACAATAGTACATCTGGTTTTCTTCACAATAGTTGTTCCTTCAATCAGGCAGAGCAATATCGAAGGAAATACCAAAATTACAAGAACATAATATTGAATAGAGCAATACCATTGATCAAAACAGAGCAAAACAGAGATAAAAATATTTGCCCTCAAAGAGATAGCAGAAGAAAATCCCCCTTATTTTTGCTATATCACATATAGTCAAACTCACAAGACATGCTCAGATCTCTGGCTCTCACTTGCTAGAGTGTGTGTGTGTGGGGGGGATGTTTGATTCTTAGCCTGGGCCCTGGTAGGCTCACAGCTGCCCACCAGAGGGATGAACAGGCTGCCCGTTTTCCCAGAGCCCCAAGATCCAACATGCGCATCTCAGGAAATGCTGATATGGTTCTTGCCCTGGGGCGGCCTTGGCTTGCCAAGCCACAGCCACTTATCAGAGCAGCATGCTGGCAGCTGCCTGTTTTCCCAGTCCCCCAAGGTCCAACCTCAGTGCACTCTCCTCAGGGACTGAATGACAGAAGTGTGGTCCTGGGGAAGCAGCGCTATCAATGGACCCCTGTGATTTTGGTCAGAAGTAGGTGCATTTGTAATGGTCAGAACAAAATTGGTTTCATTCAAGCTGGACTATACTTACAAAGCTCCAGAGAACACTTGGGGCATTTCATTTATAATATACTAGAGAAAACAGACTGGGATTACTTAGAGATAATCATGCAGCCAGGTCAACTTGAATCCATAAATTAAGACTAAGACACCTTAAATATTCTCAGGTATTCTTTTATGATTTCTTACAGATCTTACTAGTTTATTGATAAATTTTTTTTCTAGAAAGTTTGCCTTTTATTGCTATTTTTTTGCAGATGAAATGGATTTATTTCTAATATATCTTGTAATTAGATTTGTATGTTTGAAAGATACTAGTTAGGTTAATTTTGTACTTGAACTCTATTTTTGTTTGTTTTTCACTCAATTCTCTTTGATGAGGGAAGGGTATTAGTGCATAATACACAACTAAATTTTACTCCTTTCTAGCTTGCTTTTTCTTTTTGGTGTCAGGAATCAAACTCAGGACCTTGCGCTTGCTAGGCAGGTGCTGTGCCAGAGCTATATCCCTGGCCCTCCTTTCAATTTTTTATCTCTAATTTCTGATTTGTTTATTTACATCAGGAAATTCCTCCAAAATGATACTAAGAAATACAGATAGGCCCTGACCTAGAAACATGATTCTCCTGTACACAAAATTCTACTGTAAACATGTATAAATTTAGTAAACAAACCATTTTTACTATTCCTAGCTATATACAGTATTGTAATTAATGATTGATTTTGACACAAGGACATTTTAACATGAATGTGATCTGTCTTTTTTTAATTTTAAAATTTCTTTCATAATACTGACATTAGCTAACGTTCAGCGAGCTTTACAATCTATCCCACACCATGTTAAGTTCTTTATACTCTGTTCTCTTATCATCTCCATTTTGTAGATATTAAACAGTCTATCCCAGGTAACCTAGCTGGTAAGTAGCTGAGCCAAGACAGACCCAGGTGCTTTCTGCTTTTCTGAATTTTATTATCTACTTTGTTTTATGTATTTTATTTTGTATAGATTTGATAGGATACAGATACTGTGCTTTTACAAATGACAAGTTCACTTCAATGTAGAAAATTGTAAGGAACTAACTGAAAAATAATTAGAACTAATGAGTTTCACATAGTTACAGGATATGAAATTAACATAAAAATCAATTTTATTTCTGTACAATAATATTGAAGAGTCCATTTTACAGTAGCATCAAAAAGAATAACATACTTAGGAATGAATTTTTTTTTTCAGAACTGGGAATTGAACTCAGGACCTTGTGCTTGCCAGGCAGGCACTTGTGCCACTGAGCTATATCTCCTGTCCAGGAATGAAATTTTAAAAAGAACTGCAAAATTTATACTCTGAAAACTACAAAAAGTTACCAGAAAAAACAAAACTAAATAAATGGAAGATATCCCACATTCATGCAGTGGAAGACACTATTGTTAAAGTGGCAGTACTCCCAAATTTCATCTATAGGTTTAACATAATCCCTATCAAAGTCCCAACTGGCTTCTTTGCAGAAATTTATAATCTGGCCCTAATCTAATACAGACATTTAAGGGATCCAAAATAACCAAAACAATATTGATAAAGCACAAAGTTGGAAGACTCACGCCCCAACTTCAAAGTTTACTGCAGGCCACAGTTACCAAAACTGTAACTAAGCATACTCAAGTAGGCACATCTCAGGCAGGAGACAGTGTGAAACACCCTGGTCTTCAACTCAGAACAGACAGGATGCCTTCTGGTTCTGAGACCATCAGAAAGTTCTGCCCTCACCATTCTTCCTAGCATCCTAACATGAACCTAGCAGATATGCTCATGCCCTCATCACACTCCCTAATCTCTGGCATAAACCTGAGGAATGTATGTTCTAACTGCTCTAGAGTGACCACCTATGATGATGCCATGCTCCTTATAATATCATTAGCATTATGTCTCCCTCCATGGGCTGTGGCTGCCCCACTGGTTCCATCAAGGCCCATGTAAGTTCACAAACTCTCCTTCCCGATGTGAGAATGTGAGAACTCGAAGTTGACTGGGGAAAAGCCCAGTTACAACCTTGTAGTTACCAACCTTGACCACTCCCCAAATTGTTAGGAAAACAAAAGAGAACAGTTGTCATCCAGGCTCTGCCCACTCTCCATTCTTGACAGTGTACTTTCCTTACTGACAGCTGCCTTCTTGAAACTTTCCTAAGTGTACTTTAGCTTCAAACCTAAAACACACAGGGGGCACTCTGAGTCAAACTTACTTTCAGTTTTCTCATTGGCCTGCTCCCACTCTGTGAAGTGTACTTGCCATTTAATAAACTCTGCCTTTCTTAATGCTTCTGTGTGTCCTGCTCACCTCTTTGAGAATCAAAGGGCCTGGAAATCAGGTGAAACTGAGACCAACTTCTGGTAACAGATTCACATAATGGAATTAAGAATATAGAAATAAACCCTTATACTTGTATTTAGTTGACATAGGGTGCCAAGATAGCTCAATAAGAAGAAAAAGGGATATCTCAACAAACCATGTGGGATAACTAGGTAACACTTGGAAAAGAATGAAGCTGGAACAGAAGCCACCAACACTACAAAAATTAATACAAAGTTGTTAAAAAGCAAGGAGTCAAGATGGCAGATTAGGAGCAATTCAAAGACTGTCTGAGATCTGGAATCAAGACAACTGCAAAAGAGCTAACCAGTGAGAAAAAGGAGATCTCTGGGAATCAAGAAAGGTGATAGGAAAGCCAAAAATGGAGAAACAGATAATGTAGAGAAAACACAAAGCTGTCTACAACACCAACCCCAGCACCAAGTGTGGTAGGAATCCTGACTCCACAAACCACAAGGTAGGCCCTGAGAGGGCTGACAATCCCAGTAATAAGCAACAGACAGTTGTGGTTACATGCCTGTAATCCCAGCATTTAGGAGGTTGAAGCAGGAGGATCACCATATGTTTGAGACCAAAGTGGGCTACAAAGTGAGTTCAAGGCCAGCCTGAATTGCATAGTGATATCCTGTCTCAAAAATACAAAAAAGCAACAGACTGGCAGTACCAGCTTCAGGGAAAACCCTGGTTACTGCAAGCTGTTAACCAGGTGGGAATTTACTCTGAAAGGGATGCGTGGCTGGATAACCTTGGCACTTGGTAGTATGGGTATAATTATGAGTCATTTTGAAAGGAAGTTTACTGTTTGAGACTGAGCCACTCCAAGGATCAAAAGTCACAAAACAATCACACTTGAGGGCCCGTGCCACAGAGAATGGATAGGAGATGGCCAAAGAGACAGTCATGGAGGGAGAAGGTTAGCTACAGACTTCAGAGAGATACAGGCAATGGGGAGCTGGGACTGGAAGACACAATGGTAGGCAGTGCAACAGTAAGCAGTAACACTGAAAAGACACCCTGGATTTGGAGGCAGATCTATTAACATCAGCTGATTGGGATCACTCTCACAACAGGAGGCCCTGATCTCTGGTGGTCCAGGGCTTTTATGGGATAAGCAAGCAGGAAATACAGAAGCAGAATGGCTTTTCAATTGGGGATGGGTTTCTGCAATGTGCGTCATAGTGACCAGCTGTGCCTCACAGTGATAGCTGTTTCTTACAAGCAACCAGAACTAGAACAATTAAGAAACTGAAGTATACAGGCTGGAATGGGGTGGGAGTCCTTATTTGTTACAGCAGCACCACCTGCTGTGGTGAGGAGCAAGGCCCTTTAAGTGTAGTTTTCTAAGGGGGATGGGTCCTAAAGTGTTAGGTTGGTTCCTCCTATAGCACATAACTGTGGTCTGTTAGCTTTCACTAACTGTCAACATGTTGAAGGTTACCACTTGGCTTGATGTTTGCCACATCCTCACCTGCATGGATATGGGACCTCTGGAGCAACTGGGACACCTCATCTGCATCCACAAAGCTAGCTGGGGAGAGCAGTGACTGAGGGTGCACAGAAGGAAACAAAGAGCCTCTGACAGAATATAACTCAGAGGTAGACAACAGTTACCTGGCTAGCCCCATGATAAAGGCAGGACAGGGCTCAGCATTGTTACAACAGCAGCCAGTTCTGTGAGCATGGAAACACAAGCCCCAGTTACAATCACTAACCCTCCCTGTAAAGAGGGATCTCAGGACTACAGGTCCTGGAAAGAAATCCCATCCAAATATTACAGGCAGCTAAGATAGAGGTTAGTTGTAGTCAGAAGAAGGATTGGGCCCTAAAAGAAATCAACACCAAAACATAGAGATATCAGCATTGTAGCTACCAGTGGAGGCAAATCTGAAGAGAACCAGACCTCACAATGGAGATGCATTAGCCAGGCTTGCAAAATAAACAGCAATCTGGGATTAGACTGTATTGGGCACCACCTGGTCCAAAGGCCCAGACAGCATCAGGTACATAGGTGGGCAACCAAAATATCCCAACAGCTGGACACATACTACCCTCCCTTCCCAAATAAGCCTTTCTTTTATATACCCTTGCTATGTGACTCATTTCCCTGTTGCACTGATGGTGAGCCTTTTAGAGACAAGTGCCCAACTACAACCCAAAACTCATTTATTACAAAGTGCCAACACTGCAATTAAACCTGAATGCTGAAGTTTTAGTAAAAAACAAAAACAAACAAAAAAAGCATTTTTTGTCTTAAAAAACCCACAGTGACAGAGCTTTCAATGAGACAAACAGCTTTTCATTGAAAGGTAAAAGTTTGCATTTGGTGTACTTTTTCACAATTGATCTTTGCTGCTGTTTGCATGATAATTATTTGTCAAACCTTGGCTTGTACTTTGTGAGTTTGATTATTTATGTCTTTCATTCAATCACATGGAATAAGAGGCTGCCTTTTATAAGTCAGTGGTTAGCTGCCAACATCACTTGCTATGTGCAGGACTCAATTTTTAACAGTATTTCTGCTAAGTGGCATCTCAGAGATGTGTTGTATAATTGTATCATTGTTTGGAAAATCATGAAAAAGAGAATTACTCCCAGACAACATAGCCATTTTGATAAAATCGCCATCAGAGAGGGGCTTATCATGTTTTGCTATACACAGTGAAATTTGAAAGCTGGCAGCTATCATGTGATTTGTGTTAGAATGATAGATACAAAAACTAAGATACGGGGAATGATATTTCCTCAATTTCCCTTAAGTTTCACCAAGTTCCGCAACACTTTTGTGGTTGGTGTCAAAGTGCTGTCTGACGATGTGTGATACACAACACTTTAGTTACACAGAGTACATAACATTTTCTCATTGCATTCAATCACTCTAAATGACTCTGCCCAGGCTGCTTACAATGATCCTCCACTGTTTTCAGTTTAACCTTTTTTTGATGTGTCATTTCTTGGTGTTCAAGAGTTGGAATCTACAAAAACACACACAAAAAAATGTTTTTAAATGAAGGACCCAATACAAGTTTATCTCTACACCAAAAATAGATAAATCTATTAAATACTAAATTGCATAGTCCCTAAATCAACAATCAGTGGCTGTGATTCTCAACTTGGGTTCTTCTAGAATTTGCTAAGCACAAGCACAAGCACAAGCACAAGGGGCAAATTTCCACTGACCACCAGCTTTTGGCTTGCTCTGTTCCTCTTGTCTGAAAAAGGGATCTGTTTCCTACCTTGTGGAACTTCTGCTAAAAATCACAGCCAGTCCAAGCATCTATGTCTGTATCTATATCTATATATCTTTTTTTTCCTTAGTCTTGTTTTCATAAATTCTTCACAAACGACTAAATATGATGCTGCAGATTCAAATATTCCAGGAGGACAATACAACATTAAAAGAATCTCAGTCTCTTAATTAGAGCATCTCTTTGCTGACTGTTAGATTTTTTTTTTTATTTTATTCTGAAGGTAGTAGAAATACAACAGAACAAGACAGAACAAAGCCAATTGAGACAGTGCAGTGAATTTGGTACAAAACTTCACAGCAGGTTACTGGGATAACAGCAATAAGTACCATAGTATATCTCATTATCTTCACAGTAGTTGTCTACAGCAAAATCAAACCAAAGACAGAACATTATAATCAATTGAAAGAGAATATTGAAAAGAGAAAGCAATCATAATGAATCAAAACTGGAAACAACATTTGCTTTCAAAGAGAAGATAGAGGAGACCCCCCATATTTGCTATATTGCATATAATCATCCTGCCAAGAGATGCTCAGACCTCTGTCCCCAGTTGCTAAGGGGCAGGGGGTGGGATGTTGGATTCCAAGCCTGTGCACTGGTAGGCTCACAGGAAACACTACTGGGCCTGCTCCTGGCTCACACTGGAGGAAGGCACTCACCAAGAGGGTGGGCAAATTGCTTTTTTGTTTAGCCTCCTGGGTTCCAGCATGGCTGTGGTGGGATCTCGGGGGCCACTCTCTGATTCTCCTCTTGGCTCACACTGGAGGAAGGCGCTCACCAAGAGGGCGGGTGAATTGCTTCTTTGTTCCAGCCTCCTGGGATCCAGCATGGCCATGCCTGACTGTTAGATATTAAATTTCAGATTTTTCATAAGGAAACTCAAAGCTAGAATCCTGTGTTAATAAAAATAAATGTATTAAAACTCACAGCCAGGAATAATCATATTCCCGATTAAAACTGATCGGGAATATGAAAGCTTGGATGAATCACAGCTAGTGAGTTGCAGCTTATGGCTTGTTCCTAGTGTTGCTACTCTTTCCAAGCATGCATGTGGCCCCTATGGACATTGTTATCTGATGCTTGGCTGCTGAGGTGATAGTGGCGCTACTTGGCTTGTGCCAACAGAGAGCTCTGCATGCCTGCTGTGGCACACGTGGCATAGATCTGCCACCACTGCCCTATGGATCAATATTAACTAGTGACTATATTTTTAATTCTATAGATTGATTGTAATCTGACCTACATTGTGATTTTGGTGTATAAATTACCCCTGACAAAGGGCCTCAGTGGCTACCCACTCAGGATCCCTCCTGGAAGTGCAGGGGTTATTATTTTCCCTTATTTCCAATTAGGAAATTCTGGGCAACAAAGGCAAGGCAGGAGGCATCACATTCCCTGACTTAAAGTTATACTACAAAGCTACTGTGATAAAATGAGCATAGTACTGGAATAAAAACAGACCTGAAGATCAATGGACTAGATTAGAAGATACAACCACACTCAGCCACCTTATTTTTGACAAAGGGACCAAACATGTTCACTGGAAGAAAGATAGCTTCTTTAATAAGTGGTGCTGGAAAAACTGACTTTCCATATGCCAAAAACTAAAACTAGACCCATGCCTATCACCATGCACTAAAGTCAAAATGGATCAAAGATCTAAATATTAAAACAGAAACACTAAACATGCTGGAAGATAAAGTAGGTGGAAATTGTGAAGACAGGGTTATGCAGAGAATTCATGAACAAAAATCAACTGCACAGGAAATTCTTCCCAGAATCAACAACTGAGACCTCATCTTATTTAAAAGTTTTTGCATGTTAAAAGAAATCTCCAACAGGGTGGGGGAAAAAAACCATGAATTGGGAAAAAAATTTTGTCAACTGTCCCTCAAAGGACTTCTATCTAGAACATATAAATAATTTTTTAAAAATCAGACCCCCAAAATTCAAAGGCCCAATCCAAAAATGGACATCTGAGATGAATACACACTTCTCAGATGAAATATAAATGGCAAATAAATACATGAAAAAATGTTCAACATCATTGGTTATTAGAAAAATGCAAATTAAAACAACACTGAGATGCCATCTCACTCCAGAAAGAATGGTCAGGATCAAGAAAACCACCAGTAACAAATGCTGGAGTGGCTGTGGGGAAAAAGGAACTCTTCTGCACTGTTGGTGGGAGTATAGACTGGTGCAACCACTGTGGAGGTCAGTCTGAAGGTTCCACAAAAAACTGGAATTGGAGGTCCCATTTGACTCAGCTATTCCACTTTCGGGCATATTCCCAGAAGAACTGAAAACATCAGCACAATTTGTAATAGCTACATCTTGGAAACAACCCAAATGTCCATAAACTGAGGAATGGATAAAAAAGATGTGGTATTTTTATACAATGGAGTACTACTCAGCTATAAAGAAGGACCACACTGAAGCTTTTATAGGTAAATGGATGTGACTTGAGACCATACTCATAAGTGAAATAAATCAAATTCACGTGTAAATACCACATTGTCTCCCTAGTATAAGAAACTGAAAGAGTAAATAAGATAAAAAATCTTCAATAAATTCTGTGAAAGGGTAAGAAACTGATCAAAAAGGAAAAATAACTCAAGGGAAAAGGAGAAAAGAAGGAAGAGAAGAGAAAAAAGATATAAATTTATATATATACACTTAAGATTACTAAGATGGTTGTACTACTAATTCTATTAGTTCTTGGAACAAAACAGTTAACATCCATAGGATTAGATCAATTTTGCATGACTGTATCTGATAATTCAAGTAAGACTTTTGAAGATAATTGTGCAAAACAACAAAATTAGTTGTTTCTACCACCTTGTTTTGAAAACCTACATTGTTATTGTTTTGGGCTCTTTGTTATAGTTTTTATTTGACTCTTGCTTCTTATTTGTCTTATACTTTGTTTTATTTTGCTTTTCCCTCTAATACAGAAAGGATAGATGTATTTGTATAGGCTTATATATGCTTAGAACTGCACCTAAAAAGTTTATAAGAATTGATTTTAGTATGTGTCGTGGTATGAACAGCCACACTGAAGAAAATGAGACATCATGGTAACCATTTTTGATTTCCTATCATTTTGTTTTGAAATCTAATAATGCTTTTATTCTTGATTTTGATTGATTTTAGTCTGTTTTCAGTTATTTGATTTCAATTGTGTGAAGGTATGGACAGCTATTCTTAAGAAAACAAGAGTCATGGTAGCATTATTGATTTGTTGTCTGGTTTTGAAGACTTGTAAGCCTTTCATTCTTTTGATTGTTTTTATACTATTTTGTTTTGTACTAACTTATTGTGTGTGAAGATATGCATAACTATTTTGAAGAAAACAAGAGACATCATGGTAGCCACTGTTGATATCCTGTTGTCTTGTTTTGAAGTCCTGTGTTACTTGCATTGTTTTGCTCTGATCTGTTTTGCTCTGTTTTGCTTTGCTTTATTTTGTTTTATTCTCTTTAAAATAAAAAAAGATATAGGCCAAAACATTACAAAATCAACAATAGTGACCATAATGCCTTTTGATGTCTTCAAAATAGCTGCAGATAACTTCAGACATAGTAAAAATCAAACAGAACAGAATAGAAACAATAAAAACAAAACAATGAATGCAATAAATGACTTCAAAACAAGCCTATAGTAAATCCAAAATTGCTGCCATAATATATCTTGCCATCCTTGAAATAGCTGCTCCTGCCATCAGGTTTGACATAATCAAACAAAACAAAAGAGAATAAAACCCAATCCAACAAAACAATGAAAATGATACAGGACTTCCAAAACAAGACCATAGAGAATCAACATGGCTGCAACCCCCAGAAGGAGATGCCCCCTAGATGCCACACTGTGTACCACTATCCTCTGAACCTATGATCAGACCACTGACCATATAGACCTGCAATGTCAGTGAAACACCAAAGCACCAGGCATCCAATTGCATTTCACCTCCATAGCTATTATCACAGCCTGTGTTTCTCTGGATAAGCCTATTGCTTACAGTTAGGGGTGGAGGGATTGGTTGGTTGGTACTTCTTGTTTTTTCAGCCTGCATGTTGGAAGGGTTTGGGGTATGTCTGTTCCAGTCTGGCAGCAGCCCACACATGGCACTGGTTCCCAGACTGGGCTTGCTTGCTGTTTTGTTTTTGTTTTTGTCTTTTTGAGACAAGGTGTCACTATGCAGTTCAAGCTGGACTTGAACTCACTTTGTAATCTAGACTGGTCTCAAACTTGCAACAATTCTTTTTTTTTTTTTCATGAGTGTAAACATTACTTTTAGTTGTTTTGTTCTTGTTTTTGTTCCTTCCTTCCTTCTTTCCCTCCTGTCTTCTTCACTAGTTTCCTGAGGCTTGGGTAACTATGGTGGATTGAAAACTGATGGTCAACTTAAACACCAGCTAAAATGTAGATGGCCAACCTCAGGACTGTTGCCAGCATAAAGAAGAGACCTGGAGAGGAAAAGTACTGTTGTGGGTTCTCCTAAGCATTGTTGTTGTTTGGAGCTGTTGGTTTTTTTGGAGCTGTTGGTTTTCTTGGAGCAGCTTGTCTTGCTGGCTTCCTGATAAAATTAACTCGGCTGATATCAGAGGATCTTGGGACCTTGTTGCTGGGAATGGCTGTGGTTTACTTTGGGGAAGCTCTGATCCTTTACTTTGACATCACTTCCTGGCTCTGGTGGGAAAGATGTGTGCTGTTTAATCACCAGGAGAAGCTTGTCATGCTGGCTTCCTTATATATACTTGGTTGTTCTAATTATTGGAGGAGCTCAGGACCTCGATGTCACTGAGGATGGCAGTGGTACTTTTTGGGGAGCCCTGATCATTATTTTGAGCATCACTTCTTGGCTTCAGTGTAGAACTCTCAACCTACTGGCACAGATCCTTCATCTTGCTGGCACAAACTTTCTGGCTTTGATAGCAAAAGATCTCTTAAAAATATCAAAGAACTAGGAAATACTTCAGCAGCTGCAAGATGACACAAAGAAAAATAATTTAAGAGTGACAGATGTCAGTGAAAAAGCAGGGGTCCATACAAGTGACATTAAAGACTATTTACAGAAAAATAGCAGAAACAGAAATTAGTACCATTAATGTTTAAGAAAATACAAATGATCAATGAATTGAAGAGTTGGTTCTTTGAAAGATTAAATAAAATTGACAAACCTTTATTCAATTTTAGCAATAATAAATAAATAAATAAATAAAATTCTAAAAAGGAAAGAAAAGACCTAGATCCATGCAATTAAGAATAAAAAGAGCAAAATCACAATAGAGCCTGCAGAAATCCAGAAGTTCATCAAAACCTACTCTGAGAATTTGTACTCCAATAATATTGAAAACTCAGAAGAAATGGACAGATTCCTAGAGACATATGAATTATCAAAGCTGAATCAAGATACAAAAATTCTAAATATCCAGTATCAATGAAATATAAGAAAAACTAAAAAAAAAAATTTAAATAAAAAACTACCAACAAAGACAAGTCCAGTGCAGATAGATTCACTGCCAAATTCTACAAGAAATTTAGAAAAGACCTCATGTTGCTACTCCTCCACCTCTTTAATGTAATTAAAGGGAAGTAATACTTGCAAATTCATTCCTGGAAGTAAGCATTACCCTGATACCAAAGCCAGAGAAGGACCCAATCAACAAAGAGAGCCATAGGCCAGTCGCCTTAGTGATCATAGATGCAAAAATCCTCAATAATATAGTAGTAAACTGAATGCAGCAAATCATCAAAAAGACTATACATCATGACCAAATAGGATTCATCCCAGGGAGGCAAGGATAATTCAACATATGCAAATCAATAAATTTAATACACCACACTAACAGAACCAAGGACAAAAACCACATGATCAGCTCAATGAACACACACCCAAAAAAGCATTTGACAAAGTCCAACACTCATTCATGATAAAAAAAAAATCCTACAAAAAATTGGAATAGAAGTTCTTTATCTCAATCTGATAAAAGCCATCTATGATAAACCAATAGCCAACATCATACTAAGTGGTCGAAAACTGAAAGCTTTCACTCTAAAATCAGAATGCTTACTATTACCACTCCTGTTCAATATGGTTCTGGAAACATTAGCCAGGGCAATTGGACAAGAGAAAGAAAAGGAATATAAATAGGAAAGTGTTTTAGTCAGGGGCTGCAAGAACAATTACATACAAGACATAGAATTTATAATAATATATTATGATAGTCGCCCAGAGTTAAATACAAGAAAGTACAGGAAATCTGTCCACAACACTAAAGACCTGGAAAATCCAGATGAGGGCCTGGATCCCACAGCAATGTCCTACATGAGTCCAGATGAAGACCAAGAGCCCATGATAATGTTCCCCATAAGTCCAACTGGAGGCCTAGAGCCCACGACAATGACTCACACAAGTCTGTTTTACACATCTGCACTGGGAAGGGCCTAAAGATCAGCAGTGGAAGCTAGAAAGTCTATGCCAGCGTGATGAAGGATCTGTGCCAGTAGGTTGAGGGTTCTACACTGGAGCCAAGAAGTGATACTCAAAATAAGAACCAGGGCTTCCCTAAAAGTATTGCAACCATCCTCAGCAACAATGAGGTCCTGAGCTCCTAGGACAAGAACAGTCGAGTACATCTCAGGAAGCCAGCATGACAAACCTCTCCTTGAGATTAAATAGCAAACACCTTCTCCTCCAGAGCCAGGAAGCAATACTCAAAAGTAAGGACCAGAGCTCCTCCAAAGTGAACCACAGTCATTCTCAGCAACAAGGTTCCCAGCTTTTCCAGTGATAACAGCCAAATTCATATTGGGGAAGCTAGCCATGACAAACGCCTCCAGCTCCAAACAACAACACTTAGGAGAACCCACAATACTAATGCTCTTCCTCTCCATGTCTCTTTTATGCTGCAACTTTCCTCAGGTGGGCCATCTACACTCAGCACCATGCTGATTTAATTCAGCTGGTGTTAAATTGACCACCAGTTTTTAATCCATAACAGAAAGGCAGAAGTTAAATTATCATTGTTTATTGGTGACATGATATTCTAGAAGACCCTGAAAGACTCCACCAAAAGTCTCCTAGAATTAATAAGCAAATTCAGCAGCATAGCATACAAAGTCAACATTCAAAAATCAATGGTATTTTTGTACATGAATAACAATCTCACTTGGAGAGAAATTAGGGAAACAACACTTTTTACAACAACATCAAGAAAAATGAAATACTTAGGAATCAGTCTAAGAAAGTGAAAGACCTATACAATGAAACTATAGAAGAGAGAGAGAGGAAAAAAATACTCTGAAAAAAAAGATTAAAGAAGATATCAGAAAATGGAAAGATATCTGCTATTCTTGGATAGACAGAACCAATATAATGAAAATGGCCATACTTCCAAAATCATTATACAGATTTAATGCAATTCCAATCAAAATTCCAACAGCATATCTTAAAAGAATTAGAGAAAATGATCTTAAAATTCATTTGGAACCAAAAGAGAACTAGAATAGCAAAGCCAGTTCTGGGCAACAAAGGCAAGGTAGAGAAAATCACAATCCCTGATTTGAAATTATACTACAGAGTTACCATGATTAAAAACAGGATGGTACTGGCAAAAAACCAAAACAAAAACCAGATCTGAGGATCAATAAAACATATTAGAAGATTTAGAAACATCTCCAAGCACACTCAGGTGCTTTATCTTTGACAGAGGGCCAAACACCTTCACTTGAAGAAAGACAGTTGCTTTAATAAATGATGCTGGAAAAACTAGCTTTCCACATTCCAAAAATTGGACCTAGACCCAGATCTCTCACCATGCATTAAGCTTAAATTGAAATGGAACAAAAATTTAAATATTAAAACTGAAACAATGTGCTGAAATATAGGATAGGTAAAACTCTTGAAGACAGGTGTAGGCAAAGACTATGAACAGAACATATTACAATCAATAACTGGGGACACATCAAATTAAAAAGCTTTTGCAGAGCAAAAGAAACCACCAACAGAGTGAAAAGACAACCTACAGAATGGGAAAAAAATGTTGTCAGCTGTTCCTCAGACAAAGGACTAATATCTTAATTATATAAAGAACCAGAAAAATCGGACCCTCCCAAATTTAAAGTCCCAATCCAAAAATGGACATATAAAATGAATACATATTTCTAAAAAGATGAAGTATAAAGAGCAAATAAATATATGAAAAATGCTCAACATCACTGGTCATTCGAATGCAAATTTAAAAAAAAATTTAAAAAACACACACACTGAGGTTTCATCTTACACCAGAAAGAATGACTGTCATCAAGAAATCAACCAGTAACAAATGTTGATGGGCTGTGGGGAAAAAGGAACCCTTCTTCACTGTTGGTGGCAATGTAACCTGGTACAATCACTATGGAAGTCAGTATGGAGATTCCTCAAAAAACTAGAACCAGGGCTGGAGATTTAGCTCAGTGGCATAAATGCCTGCCTGGTGCTGCTGGCAAGTGTAGCGTGCAGTCATGAGTTCGATCCCTGGTATCAAAAACAAACAAACAAACAAACAACTAAAACCATTGGTTCCATTTGAACCAGCTGTTCCCCTCCTAGGTATTTTCCTGAAATAGTTAAAAAGCATCATGCCATAGTGATATATGTATACACATGTTTACAGCAGCACAATTTATATTAACTAAGTCTTGGAAACAGCCCATATATCCATCAACAGATGAATGGATAAAGAACATGTGGTATTTCCTTACAATGGACTACTACTCTGCCATAAAGAAAAGATAAATTTGAGTCATTTGTAGGAAAATGGATGCATATTGAGACTATAAAGTTAAGTGAAATAAATCAGACACACAAGTTTAAATATTGCATTGTTTCTCTTCTGTGAGAAACCCAAAGAGTAAACCAGGAGTATCATAGAAGCTAGATATTGGAAGTAGAAAGAACATGTTCAAGTGGGAAAGAGAACAAAGGATGGGGTAAGGGAAGGAAGGGAAAAGGAAAAAAGGGATAAGATGGAATCTCAGTATAGTTTTGATTTACATTTACCTAATGGTTAAAAATGTTGAACATTTTTCATATGCCTATTTGTCATTTGAACTTCTTCTTTTGAGAAATACTTGTTCAATTCATTTGCCCACTTATTGATTATGCTTTTTGGCTTTTAGTGGTAAATTTCGAGTTCTTTATATATTCTAGATATTAGCCTTCTGTTGGATGAGTAGCTGGCAAAGAATCTATCTGTATGCTCTCTTCAGTCTCTTGGTTGTTTCCTTTCATGGGCAGAAAGACTGTACTTTGCTGTAGTCCTTCTTGTTGATTTTTTAAAAATTTATTTTATTTTTATTTTGAAAGTGGTAAAATACAACACAGCAAGACAGAATAAAGCCAATCGAGACAATGCAGTGAAATTGGTACAGGACTTCACAGCAGGTTACCGGGATAACAGCAATAGGTACCATAGTATATCTCATTATCTTCACAGTAGTTGTCCTTTCAATCAGGTATAGCAAAATCAAACCAGATACAGAACATCATAAAAACTATCAAAACAGAGTATTGAATTGAGCAAAACAGTTAATCAAAACAAAGCAAAACAGTGATAACAATATTTCCCTTCACAGAGATGGTAGAAGGAAATCTCCCATATTTGCTATATTGCATGTGGTCGTCCTGCCAAGAGATGCTCAGACCTCTGGCTCCCATTTGCTAATGGGGGGGAGGGAGGGATGTTTGATTCTCAGCTCACATGCTGGTAGGTTCACGGCTGCCTACAAGGGAAGCAAGCGGATTCCTTTGTTGCTCAGCTGCCTAAGTTCCAAAATGGAGTGGATCTCGGGAGACACTGGCTGCCAGGTTCCGCTTGCTTGAGCTACGGCTGCTTACCAGGGAGGTGAGCGGGTTCTTGTTGATTCTCACTATCGTTTCCTGTGCTCTGGGAGTCCTATTCAGCAAGTCTTGAGCTGAGTCTATAGCTTCAAGTGTTTCACCCATGTTTTCTTCCAGAAGTTGCAGTTTCAGGTCTTATATCTAGGTTGTTGATCTATGTTGGACTGATTTTTGTACGGGACAAGAGCTATGGATCTAATTTCAATCCTTTACATGTGGATATCCTGTATTCTCAGAACCTTTTGTTAAACACTGTTTTTACCACAATATGTTTTTTTGGCCCTTGTTTTGGCTTATATCTAGATGTCCCTCCGAATCCTTATCTGCTTATAGACTGGTTTACTCTGGTTTGTTTTAGGGAATGTGATGCTAGGTTTAAGGATGTGATACTGGGATTAAAGGTGTGTGATTGCTGGGCATGGTGGCATATACCTGAAATCCCAGCACTTGAAAGGCTGAGACAGGAGGATCACTGCAAATTTGATGACAACCTGGGCTACATAGTGAGGCCAGGGCTGCCTGAACTACATAGCAAGACTATATCTCAAAAAATGAAAAAGGTGAGTAATTTCTAAATTAGTCCACTGATTGATGACTAAGCATAGTTCTGGGTGTGGATGATAGGAAGGCCCATCTTGAGTGTGGGTGGCACTGCCCAAAATGCAGGTAGCCTGGAAGGACTCAAAGGGAAAGATTTCTGTCTTTCTGCTGCTGCTGTCACTGCTGTTGCTCTTGCTGCTTTTTCTGTATCTTGCTGCTTGCCATGAATTGTCTCTCCTTTGTCATGTCCCTCTGTCATACCATCTTGCCTTAAAGCCAGCTGACTATGGACTGAAACCTCTACAAATTGAGCTGAAATAAACTTTTCCTCCTTTAACTTTGATCATTGGGTATTTTGTGTCAGCAATGAGGAAAAGTAAGACAGCTCCTTTGTAAAAATGATGAGGTATTTAATATAGACAATTCACAGAGATAGGAAGTAAAATAGAGGAGGTCAGGTTGGGGGAGTGGTGGAATTGAGTTATTACTTAATAGGTACAGTTTCTCTTTGGGGTGATGAAAAAGTTCTAAAATAGGGGAAGTTTAGGTGGGTGGAAGATAGGAAGTATATTTGAACTCTAGTTTCTGCTTATTTTCTTTTCCTGTGAAACAAAGCCTGCTCTTAAAATGTCTATTTTAAAAGAATGATTATGGTTATTCAACATCATGAGTACATCTAATACCACTGAGTGTTACACTTACAAGTGATTAAAATGGTTTTATATTTTGTGTATTTTACCACAATTTAAACTTTGAAAGTAAAAAAGAGAATTTCTAATAAGTATTTAAAACTCTCTTATCCAACCACATGATTTTGAATTAAGTGTTACCCAATCACTGTTTTGTTATTGTTTTTTTCTTTATCTCTCTTGTGGGGTGGCTTAAGAGATCCTGTCCCTTGTTCAAAGTATAAGAATGTGACTGGTTCTTTTTTTACTTGGACCCTGAGTACATAGTTTGAGTCTCTGTTGTCTCCCCCTGAATTTGTGTAGAAGTCCTCTTTCCTTCCTACTTCCATGCTGTACACCACCCTACAATCTGCTCTCTGCTGAACATTTCCCAGCAACCCCCTTTCAAAGCCCTCTCTTATCCTTTCATTCATTTTACACACGTTCAACACTTAGTGTGTTCTAAGGCTTTCTGGATTAGTAGTGACAAAAATCCATGAGCCATGGAGCTGCTCTTTTGGGGAACCTGCAGCATGATCCAAAATTCTGGTCCAAGCCACCTCTCTGACTTAATGTCAGCTCAGGGTCCTATGGAGAGTAGTGATGGAAACAAAATTAGAATTCTGTCAGGCGAGAAGTAAGGGGAAAACAGTTGTTTAAAAATTTGTGCCCACTCGAAAGAGTGCTTACTGCATCTCCTCTCCCACGAGCAACAACATAAGGCTTCCTCTAGTAATAGCGTTCAACTCAAAGGCCAGGTTTCCGCTTCGTGTGTGATCTTCCTCAAAGGTGGAGATGGTACCTTGAGGCCTAGAGACCTATGATTAAAATTTAACTTATCTATATCCAATGTCTTAAAAGTAATGGAGAAGAAATAATTACAATGGTAACTAATTCTAAGAAAAGGAAGAATGGATGAAGAACAGAACACAATTATTATTGATTTGGACCATGTGTTATACCAGATATATTTATACCCCTGGCAGTAGAGTGAGCACCTTGGCTTGCCAGGGCAGCCAGCTTTACCCTCAGTGGGGAGCCCCATGCCTACCCAGCCAGGGACTGAAGGTTGTGTCTTTGGTCTCCATAGTGGGTTCCATCCTCAGCCCTCCTAACTTTTATTATTTATTTTGAGACAAGGTCCCATCATGTTGCCCAGTCTGGGCTGAAACCTGTAGTCTTCCTGCCTTAGCTTCAAAGAGTGCTGGAATCACAGGTATGTGCCACCATGCGACCTCTTTTTTATGTACTATGATGCTAATTCTTCCTACTAATGAGTCTTACTTATCCCTTATTCTTCGTGGCTATGCCAGAGGTGGGCATGGTGAAATGATCTTGCTGAGGACCATTCAACTTTAGCTGTGATACAAGGTGGGACCCTAGACAGTGCTTTTTCTACCCTATCTGACTATAGGGGATTTTATATTGCAGGTTATAGGCAAAAAAAAAAAAAAAAAGCACCTTTGTTTGTTTGTTTGTTTTTAAGACAGTCTTGCTATATAAATTCAGACTGGCCTTGAACTCACTATGTAGCCCAGGCTGGCCTCAAACTTGTGATGATCTTCCTGCCTCAGCTTTCTGAGTGCTGGGATTATAGCCACGTGTCACCACACCTGGCAAAAAACACCTTTTTTAACAAAAGCCATATAACTCCTCTCTCCATCCTTCTAGTTATACCACTTTTGGATCAAATTATTATTATTCTTACTGGAGCCTATAGAAGAAGCCAACCCATACCAACCTCCTACTGTTCTCCTATCATAGCACACTCAAGTGGGCTTATAGCCTGAGCTTAAAACAATAGGTAACAGGAGTTTCATAAATTCAGAATGTCCAGTTTGGGCTAGATCCTTACTGTCTTCTTTCCTCATTTCCCCATCAGCCAATTCTAAATTTTAGGATCTGTTACTTACAGTAAGAAGTAATTCTCCCCTTCTCCTTCCTCTTTTTCTTCTTCTCCTCTTCTACCTCTTCCTCCTTTTCTTCTTTAGCCTTTTCTCTTTCCTTTTCCACCCCTTCTTCTATAACTAGGGAGAATGAGCTCAAACTTGCAGTCAATTTAAAATTTTAATTATTCTTACTTCAGGTTTTCTTTTTTCTTTTTTTTTGAAACAAGGGCTTATGTAGTCCAGGTTGGTCTCAAACTCAAAGCAATCCTCCTGCTTGAGCCTCCTCAGTGCTGGGATCACAGGCATGTGCTACCACATTCAGTTTGTCTCCATTTTAAAATCAGAGTGTGATTACCATAAGAAGGTGAACTGGAACCTTGGTGGCAAACATGTATACTTCAGATACCCTTTAGCCCAGCTACTTGCAATTTTCCCCTATTACTACAAAAAGGACAGATACTAATATTTGTGATACATTTTCATGAGAACAACCACAAAATAATACCACTGTCAGATAGATAGCTATCCACAAACACCCTCCTTTCCTTTCCCAGAAAATACTGGAATCTGCATAGATCAGTGCAATATTGTTACAGGAATAACCCAAATTTCCCCTAATTAATCTTTATTACATGCATCACTTTCAAGTTTTGATACTTATTAGTGACTTACGTTGCAGTTGACTGTAACACACCAAGTGTGTCACAACCATAGTGAAGTGGGTTCGTAAACAATATAGGAATTCAAGCAGCCAAACTGATAAATTTGGAATTTAATTAGCTGAGCTCAGCGACCACTCGTGTGACCCCATTTCAGAGACTCACTGAGTGGCCCTGAAATGGAAAGTTACAAAGCCTTTAAAACAGCGAATCACAAAAAGACATTGTGTTGGAAACAATTTAGCTAGACTCTTACATTAAGTTTTGGTTGACACCTGATTCCTGCTTCTTTTGTTGGTTAGATTAATTTTTCTCTTGTGGGCACAGCTCATTCTGCTTTCCTCATGGGATTTGTACCCTGAGTAATTTTCCATTTTCCTGGGTCAAATACAGGGCACTAGTTAAATGCAGGGCTCAAGATGGCATCAGTTATGCCAAGCTACAACATATAGTTATTCGCTTGTGGGATAGGTTTCATCTCTGGCTTCCCACGAGCTCTCTAGTTATGTAAAATCACTCTTCCTTTTTTTTTTCTTTTTTTTTTTTTTTTTGTACCAAGGATTGAACTCATGACCTCACACTTACCAGGCAAGCGTTTGAGCCAACTGAGCTAAATCCCTGTCCGCACCCTTCCTTCTTGTAGTACACATCATCAGATGACAGTGAGAAGTGCCCAGGACATTGGAGAACATCTGCAGGTCAGGTGTTTCTAGCAAAGAACAAACTGCACAGATAAGCTACCCAGAGAGTATAAAAATGAGGTACATTTTCAACTTAGTACATTTCTATTTTTTCCCAGTGACTTAAGAATTCTATTTCTTCAGAGAAATATTAACTGCATAATTTTAACATGAAGTTTATTCAGAGGGCTCTCTTTCCCTTTAGTTAACATCATGTTAAAATTATCCTTTGTGTGTGTGTGTGTGTGTGTGTGGTAGTGGTATTGCACTCAGAGCCTTTAAACTGCACGACACCCTCAGCCTCCCCTTTTTGAATTTTGAGACAGGAGCTCTGTCATCCCAGTACTCAGGAGGCTGAGGCAAGAGGATCACCTGGGCTACATAGTGATTTTAAGACCAGCCTGAACTATATAGTGAGAATGTGTCTGAAACAAAACAAAACAAAGCAAAACAAAATTGAGACAGAGTCTCACTAGGTTGCTGTATTATTGCCCAATATAGGTTTCAACTTGTGATTCTTCTGCTGCTACCTGGCATTACAGAGATGCATGACCATGTCTGGGAAAAAAATTATCCAAGTCCCCTAGTCACCTAAGTCTGTTAAGTCTTGATCTTACCTTTGTGTATTTCTTAGGAGAAGGGTTAGTAATAAATGAGCTATTTTAGTAGGAAAATAATGTCTGTTGTTAAATTTCTAACACACATGTAGATTGTCAGTATCATCCTAAAATTCAGTCTTTTTCTTTAAAGCTAAATAAGATAGTTTTTCAGAAAAACATGAAAACAGCTGATTTGCTGGGTATGTAGGAATAAAAGACAGTGGCTTCAAAAGTTGGAGAAGCTGGGCATGGTGGCACACGCCTAATTCCAAAATTTGGGAGGCTGAAGCAACAGGATCACTACAAATTTGAGGCCAGCCTGGGCTGCACAGTGAGCTCAAAGCCAGCATGAACTACGGAGAACTTCTGTCTCAAAAAAAAAATGGAGAAAGCATAACTATCACAATGGGCATGAACTTCCTTGTTTTGCTTTCATTTCCCTTTCTCACATTAGTCAGGAAATGGGTTTTGAGGAGAATAAATCTCATGCTATGGGAGACATGCCTTGCTTATATTTTTATTTCTTTAGTTAAATAAATTTGGAATCACAAATGTGCCCCCTTCCAGGGGAATTTACTGCACAAAAGCACAATTTAAGCTTCAAGATGGTGCAAGATGATTTTTAAATTGATAAAACACATTAAGTGAACACAAGGACAGTTTGTCTAATGATATGTTCCCTAATGGAGTCATTCAGATCCTCTATTTATAGTTTCCAGACTTTCACACAGCAAGAGGAGATGATAAGAACCAGGGAATCACATAGTTGAGAGCTCTGAAAGCCACTGCCCATGGCAATGAATTCGAAGTAAGTATAAAACATGTAGAGTATTATAATTAGGAAAACTGAAGGATGTTAAAATAATTTAAATCAAGTCAGCAGGTATCTATTGAAGGCCTACAGTGTCGCTGGATCCTCTACTGTGGGAGACAACGATGACTGAGGACAAGATACACATAGCCCTGGTGCTTTAAGGGGCTGACAGGACATGTAGATAAATGACACAAATAATTGTAGTATTAGGTGGAAAATCTTTCTGTTCTCAGAGTCTGTTCCAAAAGAAAGTCTTGAAGCACTGCAGAGGCTCAAAGTTTACATCTAGTGGAGTTAAGGATTTTTTTTTTTTTTTTTAGAGCGATTCTCTGAGCCAGGCCATGAAGGAGAAGCAGGATTTTAAGAAGCAGAGATGAGAGAAGGAAATTCCAGACTGGGAGGCAAAACATTGTTGGGAAAGCACTGCTTCAAAAACTAGGCTCAATCCCAAGTCAGTGCTCAGTGCTATTTTCTCGGACAAGTTAAATAATCTCTCAGAACTGTATTTCTCCTCTGTAAAATGAAGATATCAATTGTTTCTACCTCATAGCGCTGTGACTATCAAACAACAGTAAACAAAGTGTTCTCCATGGTGTCACTGGTATCCAACAAATGGTAGCTAAGGCCATTGTGATCATGTGGTGGGTAACAAGGGCATGGATGGTTGGGAGCATGGAGAAAATGTGGTGCTTTGAGGGTAAGGCTTGCTGATTATAACCATAATGATAGGGTGATAATTTTTTTTTATTATAGAATGCAGAATACTCAAAAAGAGGATTTTGCTGTTGAATTGGTGAGCAATATGAAATCACTAAAGATTTTTGAGGTACAAAATTTTTTTTTTTTTTTTGTCTTTTAAAGACAGGGTTTTACTATGCATTTCAGGTTGGCCTTTAAATCACTTTGTAGCTGAAACTTACCTCAAATTCACAGCAATCCTCCTACCTCAGCCTCCTGAGTACTGAAATTGTAGGTGTGCACCATAATTTTACCTTTTTTGTCTTTTTAAAAACTGTTTACTTAGATAAAAAGTTAAAAGGCTTAACATTCACTTATGTTATATTTCTACAGTCAACACTGTTCTAGAGACATTACTCATCAATCCCAGGTTTGAACTTATAGTAGGCGAAGTAGGTTTTTCAAGCCTACCCATCTGCTGAGGTCAAGCAGAGAACCTGGAAAAATATATGTTTAAAAAAAAAAGCTCTCAGCTGGGCATGATGGCACATGCCTATAATCAGGAGGATTGCTGCAAGTTTGAAACCAGCCTGGACTACAAGGCCAGACTGAATTGCATAGTGAGACCCTGTCTCAAAAGGTAAAATGAAACAAAAGAAAAAAGAGCTCTCAGAGACCTAAAAAAGCATAACGAGGACTAACCAGAATAAGTTAAAAGTTTGAGTGATACTGCAATTTTGAAGAATAATGATGAAATATTTACATAATTAGAGAAAGCCCAGGGCCTCCCTATACCAAACAGCAATTCTCATGTGAATCTTTCTGTACAATAATTTTTCACCATAGTTATTGGAAATTTACAAAGCCAAATTCCTAAGAGTCTCATCACTCAAAATAATAATTTATCACTTGTATTCATTCAAAAATATATTGAGTATCTCCTCTATAACAGGTGTGTTAGTTTCAGAAGTACCTTCTTGCTTGCCACACCAGCACCTCAGAAGTCAATTACTTCTCCTCTCTATAGAATTGAAGGCTGAATAGGATAAAAGCCAATTATATACTGAATGTGATGACCCACACCTATTGTCCCAGCACTCTGGGAAGCTGAGGCAGAAGGATTCCGAATTTGAACCCAACCTGATCAATTTAGTGATTTAGTGAGATCCTGTCTCAAAATATAAATAAATAAATAAATAAATAAATAAATAAATAAATAAATAAATAAAATTTTAAATGGGCTGGGAATGCAGTTCAGTGCAAAGACTCTGAGTTCTATCCCTTGTCCTGAAAAGAATAGAGAAAAAGGCTGGGACTGGGAGAAACCCACCAACAAGCCAACAAACCCACCTTTCTGGTAAACTTCACAAGCCATGTAGGGCCCAAAAAGAGAGATGTCAGACAGCTCCTCCCATGTGCCTACCAGCACCTGGGCTGAAAATAAAGAATTACCTCCCACCCCCGCTCCTGTAAGCAGCCAGCTGGTTTGGAGGATAGTCTTGAGTTGATAGCAACTGAGATACAAAAAACAACTGAATGCTTGTATTGTTTGGTTGACTTTGCAGGCCTGAGACCACTGGTCTGAGATCCCTTGGGAGGATGACAGTATGCAGTATAGCAAATATGGGGGACTTCCTTCTATCTTGTTTTTGAAGTCCAATATTGTTCTCACCGTTTTGTTTTGTTCTGATTGTTTTGCTTTATTTAATGTTCTTTTTTGATTGGTTTTAATCTGTTTTGTTTGATTTGATTTTGCTATATCTGATAGGAATAGACAACTATCCTGCAGATAACAATATATACTATGAGAGTCATTGTTGTTTTCCTATTATTGTGTTTCAAAGTTCTATACCAATGTCACTGCTTTGTTTTGTTTAGCATTATTCTGTTTTGTTTTGTTTTGTTTTGTTGGGTTTTATTATCTTTAAAATAAAAATAAAATTTAAAAAAGAATAGAGAGAAAGGCCAACTATAGTTTAGCAAAAGATGACACAAGATAATGCCTAACACCATGAACTCTGGTGACATTCTGCTGGGTTTTTCATTCTGCCTCTTTCAGTTACTAGCAGGGTCCTCTGGGGTACCATTCAAGGTTTGTCAAACAGGAGAACAATGTCTAACTCACAGAATTTCTGTGATGATTAAATAAATTCATGTATGTTAAGCGTGTAGAACAGTGCCCATTCACAGTGTCTGCTGTTTTTATATGAGTCTGCTGCCACTGTGGTATTTGCAGGAATGAAACTCATATTCAAGGCAGAATTCATAGAAGCACAATCTCAGGAGCTGCTGGATCACATAAATTGAAGTCAAGTCTATTTCACTGACAGTAGTATTTCATGTACTGTTTTTCATTATATAAGCACATTTTGTTTGTTTGTTTGAGCTAAATTATGGATTAAACAGGCTTTGATTGGCATGTCTAAGACACAAACCACCACTTCATGATACCTCTTCAGGATAGTGCATTCCTGATTCTCGACAGTCCCTTTACTAGATCCTTCAGAACACAATCTTTTGAGAAGCTGGAAACTGCTTCTGTGTTTAGGACCTAAAATACACTGAGTTACAGAAAAGTGTAACTTCTCTGGCATTTGAAGTTCACAAATAAAATGAAGCAGCCTACATTCATCTTCAGCCCTAATACCACCTTCAGTAACTTCATGTTTTCTGCCTTTTCCTTTACTGTCGTTAGTAACAAGCACCTTGCCCAACGTGTAAGTCTAATTTACCAGGTATGGGAGAATGTAAAAAGGAGAAATGGTTTAAAGAAGAATTCATCTCTCAGGATGGGGGATCTGTGCTCATACATCCTGTTTCTTATGTCTGTGGCCCAGTGCCCACATTTCCACCACTTCCTTCCACAATGATCTTGCTTAAGGCTCTCTAAATCCTTATTTCTTCATTCCCAGAATAGGGATACTACTGTGATTGCCACTACCTCATGGGTCATTGTGAGGTTCAAAAGACTGGAAAGAGCTTCAGTGCTTGGCCACTGCCTGTATAGGAGATACATGATATCTATCATTCATTAAAAAAAATCTGCCTATATAGGAGATAAATGATATCTGTCACTCATTAAAAAAAAATCTATCCTTTCTTACACTTCCTGTTTCCTATATTTTGCTGGAAACTACCTATTTGGAGAAAAACTAACAGTTGGAAATATAAAGGCAAATTTTTTTTCTCTCTTCCCTTCCTTCCTTCCTTCCTTCCTTCCTTCCTTCCTTCCTTCCTTTCTTCTTCTCTTTCCTTTCTCTTCTCAGTACTGAGGATTAAATCCAGGATCTGAGCTACCTGCTCTGCCCTTTTTTATTTTTTTATTTTGAGACAAGCTCTTGCTAAGTTTCTAAGCTGCCCAGACTGGGCTCAACAGTTCTGCCTCAGCCTCCCAGTGCTGTTATTACAGGCACACACTGCCAAATCCAGCTCACAGGTGCTTTTCTGAAGTACTACTGGACCAGCCTTTATTTAGTTAAGAAAGAAAGAAAGAAAAAAAGAAAAGAAAATCCTCTACTGTTCTTCCTTCTGCTTTCTGTGGTGGCAGGAGCCAACCACTGATATCCAGCATCTATTTTTTTTTTCCTGACATTTGTACTGAAAAGCAATACATTTCTAGACACTGCTTCATCCCACACATTTTGATATGTTGTATTTTTATTATTTTCAGCTCTAAATATTTTCCAATATAAATGTAATATATATTTCAAAAACTAGAAGAAAGGATTTTGAATGTTCTCACCATAAAAAAAGATGATAAGGAAACATATTTACCCTAACTCAAACATTTCATACATGTATGTGTCATGCATACATGTATGAAAACATCATATGGTACTCTATAAATACATACAATTTGTATATTTTTATGTGTCAATTAAAAATTTTTTTGGTACCAGGGATTGAACTCACAACCTTTTTTGCTTGCCAGGCAGGCGTTTAGGCCACTGAGCTAAATCCCCAGCTAAAAATAAATTTAAAGTATTCTCTAAGGCCAGGGGTTTAGCTCAGTGGCGTAAGCGCCTGCCTCACAAGGGTGAGGTATGATTTCAATCCCTGGTGCCAAAAAAAAGTATTTCCTAATTGCAATTGTGATTTCTTCTTTGACCTATGAGTTATCAAGAAGTGAGAGCTGGGGATTTGGCTCAGTGGCATAAGCGCCTGTCTGGCAAGCACTAGGTCGTGAGTTTGGTCCCCAGTACCAGAAAAAAAAAAAAAAAAAAGTGCTAGTTGAGGTGTAATCCAATACTCTGGGAAGCTGAGGAAGGACAATTTGAAAGTTTAAGCCCAACTTGGGCAATTCGGCAGTTAAGTGAAACCCCGTCTCAAAATTTTAAAAATTTAATGGGCTGAGGATGTAGCTGAGAGCAAAAACCTGGGTTTAACTACTAGTATCAACACCACTGCCACAAAGAAAAAAGTGAATCAGTTAAAGGGATATTTCCTGACTATCATTCTGTTACCAAGCTTAATTCCAAGGTGGTCAGAGAACATACTCTGAATAATTTCAATACTCTATGGCCCTGTTCTACAAGAGAGATATCTTTGTGTTTTCATTTTTAAATTTTTATTTATTTATTTATTTGTTTGTTTATTTATTTATTTTGGTTTTTGAAACAAGGTCTTACTATGCAATCCAAACAAGACTATGTATAGTCTTGGACTCACTATACATCGCAGGCTGGCCTTGGATTTGTAGCAATCCTCCTACCTTAGATTTTTAAGTGTTGGGATCACAGGTGTGTGCTACCATGCCTGGCTTGTTATATATTTTTATTACTTCATTTTCCTTCCCTGTTAGACTATCAATTTATACATCTTTTCAATACTTTTGTAGTGATTATCATAGGAATTATATGTTTGATTTACTGGAACATCATTGTGACAAAATACCTGAGAAAATCAACTTAAAAAGAAGAGGGTTTTGTTGTTGTTGTTTTGTTTTTTTGATATAGGGTTCTGCTATGTAGTTCAGGGTGGCCTTGAACTCACTATGTAGCCCAAGATAGCCTCAAACTCACAGTGATCCTCTTTGCTTACCTTCCCAAATGCTGGGATTACAAATATGTGCCATCATGCCCAGAGGAGAGGTTTATTTTGGCTCACGGTTTTGGAGTTTTCAGTCCACAGTGAATCAGCCCCTTTGCTTTGAGGCCATGTATCATATGACAAAGGTTGCTCAGGCAACCAGGAAACAGAGGGAGCAAGGGCCGGGGCCAAAATCCAGCCAGGGCATATATCCTGCATTGACCTGACTTCTCACCACTCCCATTTCCTAAAGGTTCCACTGCTGCCTAGTAATGCTGGAGGCTGGTGACCAAGCCTTTGACACACTGGGCCTTCTGGGGACACTTAGCTAAATTCTAACAGAATCCAATACACATCTCACACTTTAACCACATTCCCTATGTTCAGGGCCTAGAACAATTTATTTCCTTATACCCCTTCCCGCTTTTTGCATAATCCAGAGAGCAAGATTCCAAGATAACTGGGGTATAATGTGGGGATAAGATCTCGGCACTGCAGAAAACAGTAATCTGCTGATCTCTGGTGCCACCAGTCCCTCCTGCGGAAGGTACACCTCTAATCAGTACTGTGCTTTTCACAGCACAGAAACAATGCCAGAAAGGAACATAGGTGATCACAACTCTTGAATAGGATTTGTTACGTCCAAGAAAACATTTGTTGCTTTTGTTAATACTTAGATCCCTCTCTCTTGCAAAGATAAAAATGATGCCAAATGGCATGTTGATAAATGAGTACCAGGAGTATTTTTATTTTATTTTATTTTATTTTATTTTAAATAAATATGACAAAGGATGGTAGCACTTGTTCATAACCATCTTTTTCTTTCTTTTTTCTGGAAGTGGGAATTGAATGTTCACACCAAATTATATTCCCAGACTTTCAGTTTTATTTTGTATTCTGAGAGAGGGTCTCACTAGATTGCTAATTTGCCTGCCTGGGTTTGAACCTGTGATCCTGCTACTTCAGCCTCCCACAGTGAGTAGCCACACCTGGCCCATGACCATCTACCTTGACACTAAGTACTTCATAAACATTTTATTCTGCAGAGAACAGACCTAGGAATAATTAATTGGAACCACTTTTGCAGAAAGATTAAAATTAATTCTGTGGCTGGTATCTTCACTGTTTAGCTACCATGACCTCGGTGTTTCTGGACTATTCATGTGCAGAGGGAAGGTGAGCCAGGGGTATTTATTTGCTTCTAGTTTTATAACAAATAGACAACAAAACCCAGGCAAGTGCACTCAGCTCATTATGTCATGTCATGTGCTATGGACAATGTTCCTCCAAGGCCCATGTGTTAATGGTTCAGTTACATGGTGCTGTTATTAAGGGATAGTGGACTCCAAGGGGTGGGATCTAGGCCTAGGTCACAGGGCTGTGCCCTTAGAGGGGACTGTGGGACCTCACCTCCCAACTTGATCTGTTTGGGGTTCATGAGGTGAGGCATCTGCTGCTGCACACATTGCTACTGTGGTACGGTCCTCTCACAAGAGCCCCAAACTAATTAGGCCACCTGATCTTGGACTTAAATCTCTAGCACTATGTACTAAAATAATTCTCTTTCTTTCTTTTCTTTTTTATTTATTCTAAAGAGAATAAAAACAAAACACAAAAGAACAAAACAAAAGGAGAATGATACTACCAAGACAAGACAATAGGTAATACACAATAATTACTATATTGCATATTGTTAGCCTCTAAATAGATGCTCAGACTACTGGCTTTAGGTCTGCAAAGTTAATCAAACAATAGAAACATTGAATTGTTTCTTTACTTTAATTGCTGTCATCTCAGCCTGCATTCTTCCAAATCAGCTGATTGCTACTGGGATAGGGTGGCAGATGGGATGTCTTCTCTTCCTGCCTGTGCACTGGCCAACCCTGGCTGCTGCTGGGCACGTGGGAGGGTGCTGCTGCTTCTGTAGGTCCCTCTCTCCCAGCTGTCCTCTTTATTTCATAAGTAATTTGTGCCAGGTATTTCATTGCAACTAAAACAATGGTATTTACTGCTGGAGAATGGGCTGAACCCAGGGACCTCTGGCTGTGTTGGAAAAAAACATAGGCATGGTGCTTTGAAGTCAGGATAACCACAGCTGAGGCAGCCAAGGACGGGGCTGCTGACACCCTCAGTTCCAGAGCAAAACAGCTGCCAACCTTAGGGATGAAATAGTTCTCTTAGTTGGCAAAATTTATTGTTTGGAGAAGTCTTTAAACTGACTCCCAAAGTCCCGCTCCTTTCCCCTACTTGCCTCAGTATTCCTTTCTTTTGTTTGAAAACCAAATAAATATGAGTGACCTGGAGAAGTTCTTTGTCTCAGCCCCCAGGGAATCTCAGATTCTGTTAGAGAGTTTTGATGACCCTGGAGCCCTAAAATCATACCATTTGTCTCTTATTTAAGCTGTTCACCATCTACTTGTTTAGGAGATTGAGGCTAGGCCAAGACCCCAGATAATTACTCTTTCCCATAACAGGAACTTCATTTATATTCCCCCTGCATTCTATTAGTGACACTTTGGTTTCTTCTAAAACCTACATATTAGCCAGGTTTAATTCACATGTATATTAATGATATTAATTGACATGTATATCAAAGTGAAATAAAGGAGGTCTCCAGTTTTGTTTTTAATTCCCTACACTGGTCTTGAACTCTTAAGCTCAAAAGATTCTCCTGTTTCAGCTCCCTGAGTAGATGAGATGATAGGCACACATAATCACATCTAGATTTTTTTTTTTCTGAATTGTTGTGTTCAAAAACAGACTGGAATAAATTCGGTCTTCCCTGAGAGGTCTATTTCATTAGAGACCAACTCAACTTTTAGGGTAAATCTAGAATTCATTTACAGCTTTAGAAATAAACCTGGGAAGATATTTAAATGTTAGTTGCTCCTTTGAATCCTGTTTTGAACACCATTAACTCTTAACTTTTTTCCCCCTTTGGTAGAGGATTATCTGAAACAGCTAGAGAAATAATTTCATACACTCTTTTGTTTACATAATACCTGGTAATGGAGGTTGACAGTTTTCATCCATTGCCCAGTTATAGTCTGTATTGAGGTATAGGTTTCATAGACTGTCAGACAGACAAATAATGACAATAAAAATGCATGGTCCCTGGTAAAAAGTTATCTACAATTTAAATCTTGATAATAAGAAATTTTTTTACACTCATTTCCTTATAAAGGAAATTGGACATAGATGTTTGGACATTCAAATGTGCCCAACAGCACCAAGGCTAAAACAAAAAACCAAACTGAACTAGATATAAAATCAGATATAGAAAAGAAGGACAAAGATGAGTGTTCCACAATAGCCTTCTTCTTGAATTTCCTCTGTTCACAGCCTAAAAAACCACCTTCCCAATCTGCCTTCTCAGATTTGGTCCTGTTTTTCCCAATTCAGTACTCCTGCGGATGTCATTACTGGTGCTGGATGATCTGTCTGAGTTCTGTTAGTTTTCTTACACAATAGAGAAGCAGAAGAAAGAAGAGAGTGAAAGTGGCCATTTATTTGAGGACAAGGAGAATTAAGCACCCACAACCCTCAGGGGTTTGGCTTTTTCCTTCCAGCTAGATACAGAGGGGCAGAGGGTTATATGACCTCTGATCAGAAGTGGTACATGGTGTGTGACGGACTGACTGGAATTGTCTTGATTTGCAAACAGGAAAGTGACAGTTTGGGCTGAAGCAGAAGAAGAAGGGAGTGACTTTCAGGGCAAGCATTCCCGCTTTGGCCTTCCATCATGTTAGACCATCGCCATAGCTGTACAATAATTTATACTAGGGCAAGAACCTTTCAGGTTCTATAATTTCTTTTAAAATTGTGGAAGACTCTGAACTCCATAAGCCAGATTCAGAGAGGCTCAGGGATTATGTTACTGACAGAGTCAGGACAGAGTCAGAGACCACTGGAACAAAGGATACACTATTGGCCCTTTAACCTGTTACTCATTAAAAGCATAATTTGTGTTTTATTCTGAGACTTACAGGTGTTTTCACCATAACCTTTGTCTCTTCATTTGGGCTTATTATAAATGCTAAATAGCTACCCTGATAGAACAAACTTCGACCTTTATTTTGTAAAACTCCAGGTCAAATTCTTCTCAGCTCTCCATATAGGCATGTTAGTCATTTGGAGAGCATCTAAAAGCTGGCAGAGCAGTTTATTAACCCCAAGCTTACCTTATCCTATCTCATCCCTTTTCAAAATGAAAAACACTAAGATGAAAATCAAGTAATGTTCAGTGTTCACAGGGACACCTGATTACCAGCTTCTCAAATCCCTTTCCAAATGCCCTTTCTGGAGCTATGCTTTAAAATCTGCAGCTGTTTTCCTAAACCCCTGATCACCTAGATTCCAAGAAAAGCAGAGACTTGCATGTGTCAAACTGACTCAAGCAGAAACTATTTTCTGGAAAGGAAATCACTTCTCACACCTCCAGGATTCCACCAGATCTATTAAACCACAGCTGAGATCATAATTGGCTGGAACCCGGCCCACCTCAGCTCATTCTTAGATGCTGGCCCCCTCCTTTTGTGGATGAGCCATCTGTGCCTTGCATCAGAGATAGCTCCTGAAACTGCTCAAGCTGTAGTACTTGCATATCTGCTGTTACTTTCCTTATTAGGGGACTAGCTTGATCTCTATCAGAGCTACGCAGCCCCTTTGTTTTGTCTTTTAAAGCTTTCCCCTGCAAACTCATGCTTTAATTTTAATTTTCATTATCATTAAAGCAAGGTTACCCATGCTAAACACTAGAATCTGTATGGATGACCCTGGGTGCTAAATGCCAGAAGGTCGGCTCCACTGTGGGTGCTGTTGGGTGGTATCCCACAGGAGTCATTTACACAGCAGCTCCAGAAGTCTTTAGTTAGGACCCTGATTCCACCAGAGCATCTACAAACAGATCATCCTGCTATTAGATTTCTCCCCTGACCAGAAGCCATGCTCTCCTGAGACAGGATTGCCCCTCAGGAGACAGACTTTTCTGGTGCCACCTTCACAACTCAGAACTTAGAGAATGATCCACATGAGGAGGCCACCCAATGGACCAGTACAAGCTGCCTCTTTCCTCTGGTAGCTGATCAGCCTGATTTCTCAGCAAGATTATTGTCCTCTTCAGCTTTTTGTTCCCTTAAAACTGAATTCCTTTTCCCATTTCCTTTTCCTTCTCAGTTAAAGCTTTGCCTGTGGGTTTGAGCCCTTTGACTCAGTTCTAATTTCTATTATCACTGAGACAGAAAAGCCCTCAAGACTGGCATCAGAAGGAGCTGGGATTGAAGGGGCTAATCATAATTGCTTCATAACTAAGTTATTTTTTTAATCTCAAAATTGGTGCTTTTAAGAAAGTGAATTATCCAGAGCCAAAGCAGAAAGACCCAAGCATGAACAGGTCTGTATACCTAGAAGCAGTTCTTGATCTCTTTGCCCAGAATGAGCTGAGTTTGGTGATGCTGCTTTCTCCAGAAGATTGTGACAGTGAATGTTTGCACCCACTTCGAGAAAAATAAGGTAGCATGGTATTGGCTCAATACAGAGTGAATGCTTTCTCTTTGATAGTCCTTATCCTGTCCTCCAGCCCTGCCTTCACCTACCACTGGACTCCCTGCAATGTGAACACTTAGGAGATTATGTCACCTGATCACTATGGCCTTCAGAGATATCACTAAGGGTGATACATAGAGTATTGCCCATAGAGTGTGGTGGAGTGGTATGCAGCAGAGAAAGAGCCTCTCTGAGATTTTTGTCCAGACACTGGATTATAGCAGCATGAGGAAACAAAGGAAGGAAGTGGGTCTCCTGGACCCAGGAAGGATCTGAAGTAAGAACTGAAGCCCCTGGGGAGAGCAGAGAGAAAAACATCATTAAAGAAGGAGGTGGCTGGTGGTGCTTCTCCCTGAGTTAGGACATGCTGCTTGGCAGGAGCTGTTCAAATCTGCAAATGTATGGTGACTGCTGGCAGTCCCAGCGGCCTCTACAGAGAGATGTAGCAGTGTGATGGAGGAGTAGATTCCACGGACTACACTGGCTGTTGAGTGGAGTGGATTTGGCTGTCCCATGAGAGAGAGTGACTAGTTCAGAGTCATCTTGGAGAGGAGCCAATTGAGCCTAGAACTCAGAACAACTGCTGGTTACAACTAGTGGCTCCCATTTGAGTTTGGGTCTGCAGAAGATGTACTGATTGCTGCAGGCTGAATGGGTCTGGTTCCATCTGCATTACCAGAAACCAGTTAGAACTTCGGGGGAAATAAAAGTGCAGGCTCACTACCCCCACCATAAAGCTACTGATGGCTTGCTGGGATAAATCAACATAGATCTAGACTGTCTCCACACGTTGCCTCCAGTGACAGCAGAGACAAACCATGGAATCAATATTTTTTTCTTTTCACTCTCTCTTCTTGTTTTTTTTTTCATTGTTTAATCTTGTTTATATATGAGTGTGAATGTGATTTCTAGGTTTTTTTGTGATTGTTATTCCATTTTCTTTTATTTCTTCCTTCTCTCTTTCTCTCCTGTCTTCTGTGCCAGTTTTCTAAAGTTTGCATGATCCTCCTTTTTCCTCCAGTCTTGCTTTTAATCTCTTCCTCTTCTTCTATTTCTCTATTTCCCCCCCAATCCCTTCCACATTTCTCCCCTGAGGGTAAAATTTGTATACTGAGGGCTTACATACTGCATACAATTTTCTGGTTTGTTTTAGATTTTGTTATATAACTACAAATCTAGCTCATATTGCTAAAAATGGCAAATTAATGTTTACCTCAATTTGTCATTTTCTAGACTGTGTTTGATGCTGTTGTTAATGCTGATTTACCACTCTAACCAGCTGTTTTTCCTGGTATACCAAGACTGAGATTGTCTCGACGTTATCAAAAATTCTGTGGACCAGTGTCAAAGAACCAAGGTTCAGGTTGGCAGCAACTTCACATCCCCAATAAAGTGAAGAGGTAGGATCTTGCAACAGACTCAATACCAGCTACACCTGGATGACATTTCTGAGAAGTCTTCATTTCCTAAGGGTTCTAAATACTAGCAATAAAGCTACTCACTATAAGAAATTTAAAAGCATCAACATAGGAATTAAACTAAAAAATAGAAAATGAGAAGACACTTAAATAAGATACAACTTCAGACATCCAATCCACCAAAGGCAAATGCATGGGACAATAAGGTGGGGCAATCTGAAAGCCACCCACCTGGCCTCTCTGAAGTAGTAACAACAAAGCAAATGAACAAGGCTCTAGAAAAAAATCAAATCAGAAATAATTTCTCAGATAACTACAGAGATGGTAACCACAATGAAAACATGCTTCGTTACTCTAGAGTAGACACATATTAAAAAAAAATAGAGGAGCTTAGGAAAATGATGGAAACTATGAATGCCCAACATAGGAAAGAAATAAAATCTATAAAACAGATTCGTGCAGATATCCAGGAGACTGAAAATTTTATTGAAACTATCCACAGCAAAATAAACCAATGTAAGAACAGAATTTCAGACATAGAAGACAAGTTTGTGGTTAGTGACCATCAAAAGAAAGATTTCTTAAAAATAGCAAGCCTGCAGGAGGAAAGGGAACACTTCATAGAAATCATTATGGGATTCCTCAAAAAAGCTAAAATTAGAATTTGCATTTGACCCAGATTTTCCCCTTCTAGGGAGCTTCCCAAAAGAGATAAACATATAATGCCTGTCTTAGTTACTCTTCCCATTGCTGAGACAAAATATGCAACACCCAAAGCTAAAGGAAGAGAGGTTTATTTGGCTCACAGTTTTTAGATGTTTCAGTACATAGTCAGCTGCCTCCAAGACAGGGTGGCATGGCAGAGGGGCATCACAGAGGAGCATTGTAGAAGAAAAACAGTTCATGGCAAAGCAGGGCAGGCAGATGGCAGCAAGTGATAATAGCAGCCCTGTTTCTGTCCCTTATAGTCCATCCAGCCTATACATGCTTAGCAAAGGTAGCATTCACACCCACAATGGACCTACTCACTTCCCATTTCCACACCCAGAATTATACCATACCAACTCAACCATATCTGAAAAACCCCATCTATGATCACATGAGGATTTGAGGGGCATCTAAACACAAGCTATAACAATGCCACAGTGATATATGCATATCCATGTTTATAGCAGCACAATTCATAAGAGCTGAATCTTGGAAGTAGCCAAAATGCCCATCAACAGATGAATGGATAAAGAAAATGTGGTATTTATGCACAATGGAAAATTGGTATAATGTAAACAATAAACTTAAGTCATTTATAGGAAAATGAATGCACCTTGAGACCTTAATGTTCAGTGAAGTAAGACACACAAGCTTACATATCACATAGTTTCTTCTTACATGAGAAACTTAATATATGAATACAAATGAATACAATACGAAAGGGGGGGAAATCCCCCCCTTGTAATCCAGCATAGACAATGTATCTAAAAGTGTACCTTGATTTAGCATAATTGTATTACATGTTTATATGCTTTTTGGTCTGTTAGCCTATTAATCTATATGTATAATAATTAACTTTATAAGGAATTTTAAGATAAATGAGTCTGATGCTGACCAAAGGGGAAGAAGGGACTGGAGAGGAAGAGAAAAATAAAAGAAATGAGATGACCATGTTGGAACTTAGGGTGCTGGGAAACCAAGCAACCCACTTGCCTCCCTGATAAACAGCCATGCACCTACCAGCATGAAGGCTGAGAATCAAACATCCCATCTCCCATGTTAGCAAATGGAAGCCAGAGTCTGAGCATCTCTTGGGTGGTTGACTATATGCAATATAGCAAATAGGTGGGATTTCCTTCTACCATCTCTCTGAAGGCAAATATTTTTATCATTGTTTTGCTTTTTTCTGATTAATTGTATTGCTCTATTCAATATTCTGTTTTGATAAGTTCTATAATGTTCTGCATTTGGTTTGATTTTGCTATACCTGATTGAAAGAACAACTATTGTGAAGATAACGAGATATACTATGGTACCTGTTACTGTTATCCCAGTAACCTGTTTTGATGTTCTGTACCAATTTCACTGCACTGTCTCAATTGGCTTTGTTCTGTCTTGTTCTGTTGTATTTCACTACCTTCAAAACAATTTTTAAAAAAAGAAATGAGATGAATTATGTACATTTACCAATTCAACAATGAATGTAACCATTATGTACTGCAAACATGTATTCTGTATGCATAATAAAAATTAAAGAGTGGTTTTCAAAATAATAAATAAATAAATAAAATAGTAAAGGACTATGAGAAATCCATCCAGGAAGAAGTCAAGATGGCTGATCAGTGAGCAACAAAATACAGAGCCTCCTGGGAGAAACAACTCATTTGCCAGAATAAAATATCCTGGAGAGACCCAGACAGAGAGAGATGGATCCTCTTGACACAGAAAGAAATTAAAATGTAAAAAAGCTTGTCAAACACATTGGGACTACAACTGGAACAACTAAAAATTATGGCACACAACGTTTTTGCGGCAACCCGCCAAGTTTGTGCTGGCCTGAATTTCCGCCAGCTTGAATCCACACCAGCCAGCAGAGCTGCCCAAACTTGTTCCCTCCGCCACTCACAGGAACCACAGCAGGGCTGAAGTTGGGGGCTGGTGAGTCCAATAGAGAGCAAAGCCGGTGAAGGGACCTTCATTAATCCACAGTCAATGCAATGTATGAGACAGCCCCCCCAAGGGAAGGGCATGACCAAATGGGCAACTTGTTGGAATTGGGCAGGAGGAGCCTGAACTGGGAGCAACAGTGACTTCAGCTGGATCCTCCCTCCCCAGAGCAGATTCATGGGATTTGCTTGGACTGGGCCACGCCCTTGGCCGGGACCCAATGAGCCATCCCAAATTGATTCCCTGCACCTAGCACATACTAACCAGGTTAAGGCCCCGGAAGTTTGGCTGGCCTGGTGGGGAGGGGCAAGCAGGAGAGGGCAGAGGTCCCTTGCCAGCATGCTTCAGAGGAACTGTGGCCAGCAGGGAAGGGGGTTGGGACCTGCACTGTACACCTGTGTGGAGGAAGCCAGGGCCATGACAGGAGAGAGAGGCAAGAGGAGGCCCCCAGCCCAGAACCCTGAGAGCACTGATCCAGGAGAAGGAAAAACAAGGGAGACTGAGGGCAGCAAACACGCAACATCAGACATGGCTTCAATGGACATTAAGAGATTTCTTTGGGACCTTGTAG